>CAUYSK010057692.1:0-146591 GCA_963575035.1 Avahi laniger
CCCCGTAATATGTCGATGTATTCTCCTGGATAGAGCTGGAACCCATTCTACTAAGTGAAGTATCCCAAGAATGGAAAATAAGCACCACATGTACTCACCAGCAAATTGGTTTCACTGATTGACACCTAAGTGCACATATAAGAATAACATTTACTGGGTGTCGGGAAGGTGGGAGGGGGCAAGAAGGGATGGGTATATGCATATATAAGGAGTGTGACACGCACCATCTGGGAGATGGACACGCTTGAAGCTCTGACTTGGGGGTGGGAGGCAAGGGCAACATACATAACCTAAACATCTGTACCCCCATAATATGCTGAAATAAAAAAAAAAGAGAGAAAAGACAATTCTAAGTGATCAAAGGATGGTAGTTGAAGAATCTTGAGAAATTGCCCAAGGTGTTTAAGAAGGATAAAAAAAAATAAAATAAATAAAATAAAATAATAAAACATTCCCTATTACAATGCCGTAGAGATGTTATCTTGCATTTCTTTTGAAGTTTAATTTAGTTCTTCTAAATATTGGCATTACTTATTTTGCATGGTTGTAAGATTGATAACTAAGTTTACTTCATTGGCACAGCCAGTTTTCACTGCTCTGCCATACTCTGCTTGCTCAAGCATCTACACCTCTCCCTTACTGACCTGCAAACAAATTCTACATTGTCACAATCTGTGCAGTTTTCAAAGAATGCAACTTATATTAATGGAATGTTTTTTTTTCAAATTTTCTATATGGTTTAGACATAGATATGGTTTAGATAATATATTTATTTGTATGTTTGAAAATCATATGTACACTCTAAGTTTATTGCACTCTTTATGTAATCAAATATCAAAGATTTTTATTTTGTTGTTTGAAACATCTTTTTAATTATTGAAATTTTTTTCTCTACTTACTAAAATATTTCTAACAGAGGTCTGTTTACAGTGTCTTCCATAATTGTGTTTTTGTTTATTTTGAACATACTTTATTAGTTGAATTAAAAGTTTCAATTGGTTTCATCGCCCTGATAAAATTCAATTCCTGTAATATAAAATAACCCAAAATGACCCTCTTATCACTACAATAGTTTTTTTGTTGTTGTTTTTAAGTGTATGTTGTATGATACTAATAAAGTTCTGCCTTATTTCTTTTGGTTAGAATGTTCCATTTTTTATTCTATTCTTTTATTTTGGAAGTTTATCTTTATATCACATGTATGCCTATTATAAGTACCATAAATATGATTTTTTTTATTCCACTCCAGTATGGTATTTTTTTAAACAGAAGAATTTATTCAGTTTATACGATGATAGTTACTAATATATCTTATTACTACCTTATAGTATGCTTCAAATTTGTCTTAATTTTCTTGTATTATCCCATCTAATTTTAGATTGTTAAGGTTTTATTTCATTTCTTTGCTAATAATTTAAAATCTGTATACTAAATATTATTTATTTATTAACCCAGAAATGTTAACATGAATGCGTAACTTTGGAAAACCTAAGAGCAATCAACATCTGTATTCTTGTCCTGGTCATTACGATACCTGTTAAATGCTTTAATTCCAATCAAGTTTCTCCCAAATTTATGCTTATCAATTGTTGCTATTGTTGCTGTTGTTGCGCTTTTAGTAACTTGTCAAATTTGACAGAACAATAACTCGAGATAGGTCTGAAGGCTAAAATTGGGGTGCCCCACAATTCAATGAATAGAGAAATAAGGAGAAACTAAGCAGCGCACTGAGGAACAAGAACCAAGGGAAGATGAAGAGAATAAATAAAATATGTCCTTAAGCCAAAGAAAGAACCTGTTTTTTGAAAGAGTTGTCAATTATGCCACATGTTGAGTAAATGGAGGAACGAGAATCATGCTTTGGATTTTGCAGTACGGAAGACAAGAATAATAGTGAAGCAGTGAAGTCAAGAGTCTTCTTAGAGTAGGTTTGAAAGGGCATAGAAAAAGAGAAAGTGCAGACTATGAATACAGTCAATCTTTCAAGGAGTTTTCCAGTAATGAATATGGAGTAATAGAGTTTTCCTTGGAGGGAAATACTAGATCAAGCGTTTTCCATCTTTGCTTTGCTTGAATTAATTTTGTTTTCAGATAGGAAGTAAAGCATGTTTTTGAGGACAAGGGAATTTTGCATTAGACAGGTGAAAACGAGGATGCGACAAAGAGAAAACATGATTAATAGAGCAATGTCTCAGAGTGAACAAGAAAGGACAGGGTGCAGGGCACAGGTGTTGGGGTGGCCACAGACCCGGCATGGAGAGTTTGCTCATGGTAACCTGAAGAAAGATAGGTTTATGGGTTCCAATGCCCCTAGTTCTAGTTAGATTGGAAGATACGATGACAGGAAAATATGAAAACCCTTTTCTGATTGTTCATATTGTGTAAGTTGTTAGAGAAGCAAAATTATGTGATACAGTATATGTAAGCAAATTGGAAGAAGTATTAGAAATTTAAGGAGAGAAAAACTTATAAAATAAATACATAACAACACTGTATAAAATTGCTTGAGCTATTTGAGTTTCTGTTGAATACACACACTTGTTCTAATTTTTCTAGAATATGGTACCAAGTCTGGGATATTGAAATTAGTAAGCCATCAAATATATTGATATATTATGTAAAGATCAAAAAATAGAATGTGGTAGATATTGTAATTACCTCAATAAACTGCTAACTGCTCCTCACTGTGTAGGACCTCAGGGATCTGAATAAAGTTGACTACAAGTGAAGATAAAAATATGGGCCTTGATGGCCCTTAGCCAATGTGGGTAACCCTTACCTTCTGCCACTATACTTAATCCAACTATGGAGACATTTCATGTATTAAATATTATTTTTAAAGGCAGTGAAAGAAAATAGTTCAAAAATGACCTACAGCAGCAACATTATTAATGGCTATGCAAAATCATGATCTATCTCTCCAGGATGTGAATGAGGATGAGCATATCCCTATTTAAAGTGGCACTATTCTTTTCACCATGTTACATAGTAATATAGTACTTATTACTGTAAGATAGCAAAACTAAGGCAAAAGATGATGTGAAAAGGAATGCAGAAAAAGAAACATCACAGAGAAATGGAGACAGAGATGCAATAAAAACAAACTCAAATCTTAATTTATCTATGAACTTTGCAGGTATACGAGCAAATAAATCTTTTTTAAGTATGAGAACAAATTGAATTCATTTTCTTTGTGTGCTTTTTGTTATTTGTAACTGAAAATATTTTAGTGAATCCTTGTAGCCACTTCCAAGATGGGGCCAATACTTGCATCCTGGTGTTCAGATCCTTGTTAATAGCCTCCTACATTTAATAGGGTTGGCCAATTTAACAATAAAATATTGGAGAAGTAACAACAGATGATTTCTGAGCTCAGGTGATAAAGAAGATGGTAACCTTGGCATTACTCCCTTGGATAATTCATTCTGAGTCAACCAGCTGTCATGCAGTCAGGATGCTTAGATAGTCCTATGGAGAAGTCCCCGAGTTATAGAACTGAGTTCTGTTAAAAGCCATCACTGACTTGCCAGCTATGTGAGTGAGATGTTAAACTTGTTTCCTGTGAGTGCAGTCATACCTTGAAATAATTGCAGCCCCATCCAAAATCCTGATGGCAACCCCATGAATGCTCCTGAACCTGAATAACCTATTTAAACTATTTCCTTCTTATTGACCCATAGAAACAATATGAGATACTATTGTTTATTGACATTTTAAGTCAGGGGTCCCCAACATTTTTGGCACCAGGAATCAGTTTCATGGAAGACAATTTTTCTACATATGGGGTCAGGGGGGGTGGACGGTGGAACTCTGTGGCCCAGACCCTAACAGGCCACAGACCAGTACCAATCTGTGATCTGGGGTTAGGGATCACAGTTTTAAGTCATTATAATTTGGAATAATCTATTACATGGCAATAGATAACTAATGCATTGATACATGTATATTCACACACACATATACATGCATACATATGTGTATATACATACAAAAAATTCAGGAAAGTATTTTATTTGATGATTTTTATATTGTTTAAGGCAATACCAATTTCTTTCCCTGCTATTCCCTTTATGTGCTAAGAAAAAGTGCCAATTAGAATCTCTTTGTGTGCTAAGGGAAATTGCTAATACTAATACATTTGTGGAAGACAATTGCATATATCAAAATAAGCATGTTGACAATAACAAAATAATATGTAGAATCTACAGGGACTTAAAAGCATCCGCTCTAAAGTAATGGGTTTTTATATTATTAGATGCATCTGCTAATAAAAAATAACTTTAGATTAAAAGGGAACAGGGAATATGTTTACAAATTCTAAATTTCATCTAAATATCACCTGAAGTTAATAGTAAAATTAAATTTGATATTTGTGGATTCTAATTTTCAAATATATTTGCATCAGAGTTGAGAAAAAGATAAAAAGGGTCAATGAATAAATGACTTATAATCATTGGTTTTATTTATGTATATTATCTTTATAGAGAAAAAGTGAAACAGAGCTGAAGTGAACATTCATATCAATATATACAGTATGGAATTGTTTCATTTTAGATCTATTGACAGCAGATCTTTCAAAAACATTGTAACTTTGACTAAAATAGCATCTCCCTGACTTTGGTTCCTTTGGACATACATGCATTGTGCAAGCAATCAATAATAGAGCTCTATTTTAGTAAATTGATAATTTGGAATAAGTTCTCACATTTAGTGCATATAACAGACAAAACAGGATATTGTATGTTAAATGAGAAATATATAGTTTAGTGATCATTGTGTTTGGCAGTGAGTGGTGAAGATGTTAGGCTGATAAGGTAGATAGAGAAATGAGAAGCAAAGAATTTCCATGTATTCAACAAAATTTTATTAATCAAGGTCTATGTACCTGGAAACTCACTAAGTATTTGAGAATACTATGATAAATAAAAATAAGTTAGACCTGTTTCCAAAACTTGAGATGGTCACAATCTTTTAGAGATGAAAAAATATTACAACAAATGTGATAAGTGTTATGTTTAAGGCATGCATAAAGTTAAGCTATACAAGAAAAGGAACTGTAAAATTTGTCTAAGAAATTGAAAAAGACTTCACAGATGTACATTTTAAATAGTTCATACAAGTAAATAGCTGTTGTAAAGCAAAACAAAATAAAAGAGGGTACTGAGAGATGAAACAATTATGAAATTATTGAAAAACCTGGCCTATTTGGGGCTGTGACTAAAGGCACGATACACATTTTTCAGAGGATTAAGCTGAGAACAGAGAGGATGGAGTCTTGTGAAGGAAATCCATACATGTTGTCTATGGAGTTTATTTCTTAGGCAATCGGGAAATGTGTGTGTGTCTCCATATGCGTATGCGTGCGATGGGATTAGTACTCAATGGAACTAGGACAAATCAAATTGTGGTTGGAAACAATGTTTCTTAACCTTAACTTCACATTGGAATCGCATAGGGCAATGGTCTTTAAGATTTAGCAATGAATGAGGATCACATGGAGGGTCTGATAAAACCAAGGTTGCTGGGCTACAATCACAGAGTTTCTGATTCCGTAGATCTGGGATGAAGCCTGAGGATCTTCATTATTAAGTTCGCAAGGAACACATTTTGAGAACTACTAGTTTGGAATTTAACACACTGAGGCTTTTCTCCAGGAAAATTGAATCTCGATATATGGAGATGGGCAGTAAGTATGGCACTCATGTGATTCAAAATATAATGTGTAATCAGGATCGAGATCTAGATATCGTGCACGAATGATCACTTGAACAATTGTGTGAGTGATAAAGTGTATGGTACATCGATGGCTAATTTCATATGTAATTTGGCTGGACTATTACATGGTGAGCAGGGATATTTGGCCACACATTATTCTGGGTGTTTCTGTAAGAGTGCTTTTGGATGAGATTAACATTTAAATTGGTAGACTAAGTAAAGCAGGCTGCCTTTCATAGTGTTGGTGGACCTCATCCAATCAATTTACTACCCCCAAGTAAGAGAATTCTCCTGCCTCACAGCCTTGAAAGTGGAACAGCAGCTCTTCCTGGTTCTGTGGCAGCCTGGCAGCCTGCAGACTCAAAGTGGAATATTGAGTCTATGCATTTTGGACATACCAGCTTCCATAATCATGTAAGCCAACTTTTTAAATAGTAAATGTATCCCTCTGCCTCTCTCTCTGTCTCTATCTCTCTCTATATATACATAAGTAGACACACTGTACATACACGTATACATACACACATGCACAAACACCATATTGCTCTGTTTCTCTGGAGAATCCTGACTGATACACTAATACAGGCACATTTGGAACCGCAGCAGAATATGCTGGCCAATCTTTACTCATCCTTCACCTCAAGACTGAATCTGTGTATTATTCTCTCTATGAAACCTCACTGATCCTCTTAGATTAAACTACAATGGATTTGTGTTCCTTTAGTGCCTAAAAAATCCTGTTGCCACAGTAATTTTCCACATTGCAATTATCTTCTTACCTTGTCTTATGCATTAGACTCTTCAATTTCTTAAAGGCAAAATAATATCCTCAACATTCTTAGTGTCTAAAATACCACATGGCCTGTCAAGTATCGCTTATTAATATATTCTGTATGAGTTAATTAAAGCATACTTTAGGATAGAGATGATAAAATATATCATACCAAAGTACTAGAATGATACCTAAGAAAATAGAAATTTCCAAGAAAATAAAGAATTATAAATATAGTTAAAAATCACAAATAAATCAGGGGAAGATGAGAGGTGAAAAGTACTCATTGGATTTGGCTATTAGGCAAATACTGATGACCATATTGGCAGGTTCTAAAGAACAATGGGGATAATGATATGTATTATATTAGGGAAACATAAAAGGAAAATTGAGTCATAGCATATAAGTTTGAGAGAAAATTTATTATTCAGTAAGACTCCCCAGAGCTATCAGGTAAGAGCCCAGTCCTGCTGACACATGATTTCAGCTTTGTGAAACTCTAAGTTGAGAACCCAGTTGAACTTACCTGGACTCTAACTCTATAGAAATCACATGGTTATTTTCTATACAGCAATAGAAAAGTGATACAAGTTACCAAATAGCTGTTTTGTCTATTACATGGAGGAAAGACATTGCTACTCATAGTGGAAATGTTCAGCAGGTATTTATTTAGAAAGTACTGTCCCCCAAGCATGGTAATATGTGATGATAATATAACACTTTTTAGTTCCTTGACCATAGACAACTTACTGAATTTATCTAATTCATAGGATCATCTTTACAATTGTAAAAACAAGTTTACTTCACAATATGACATTCAAAAATAAATAATAAGCCTCAGTTGGCTAAAATACCTGACCAACGCTTTGGCTCAATGCACATCAGCCTCCCTAGAGGGCCGTATTGGAGTGAGAAAAGATCTAGGAACAGGAATAGTTAGATTCATATCTTGTGAGCCTCAGTTTCTTTTATCTATAAAATGGGGATAATATATCATGTATATTTCATAGAGATTTTTGTTAGGATGGCATATCTTTAAAAGTATACCATATAAGTGCAAGATAGCTAATAGTTATGTTTGGCAGCAGCAGCAAAAGATATCATAGCCCAGACAGATGTTTCCTGCCTTTACCATGTGACTGGAAGGCCAAATAATAACTCTGATCTAGGAACACAGGGCTGAAAGACGTCAAAGTCAAACACCGTAAAAATAACAGCTGCAATGCATCCAGGTCCCATCTGCATGCTCACACGCTTTCAACTGTGACACCGCAGATTCTCACACTGGGCCTCTGACACAAGGACTATTCACCAAGAGGAAGGGGCACTGTTGTTTTGTTTTGTTTTGTTTCCCTTTGCACAGAGGTAAATTTGCCATCATTAGCTCTTACATCCTGATGCATTGCCTCATCTGCCTACAGGGGGCATCTTTCTCGTATTTGCATGAACGCCTAGGTAGGCTAAAAGTGTACTTTCAAACATTAATTACTAAATGTCAATTTACAGAACAACTGGCTCTTCAGAAACTGTTACATGAAGAAGATTCTTAAAAATCTGATTTGATAAAGAGTGCAATGCGCACCACCCGAAGGATGGACATATTTGAAACTTAGACTTGGGGCGGGGGCAAGGGCAACATATGTAACCTAAACATCTGTACTCCCATAATATGCTGAAATAAAAAAAATCTGATTTGATAAAGTATCAAACACATTTCCAGTGCAGAATATATCAGAAAATACTTTGACAATGAGGCTGATGTTGAGATTAAGGTTACAAACGACTGTACATCAAAGGGCTCCAGATGATATTAACAGGCAATTAAGCCAAGCAACCAGTGGGCGCATGTGCACTTTTCTAAATACAGTATCCCACCATGGTTATAAAATTTTAACTAGTGTTCATTCTTTCTATACACTTGTTTATGATTAGGATTAAATTATATTTTAGTAATCCTCATTGAGGTGACTTTCAAGGTTTTTTTTATCACCGTCTAAAACTTTGAAATATTACAATTTGCTATACTATTGCACTTAGTAGATATAGTAATAGCTTCACTCAATCCCCATATGAAGTATTAGCATTTGGTAAAAAAAAAAAAATTACTCAGGAAGTATACAATTAGAATGTTACTTTAGTAAAAAGAGTTATTTCCTGTGATAATGATTGCAGACAGTATAATTTCCATGGTATATATGTACTCATATATACACGTACAGGTGACGTCTTTTCCTATGATACATAAAGTAAAGTAGTTTACCATCTTCTGAAGCAGCAACTGTGATGTTGTACCAAGGAGTTTCTTCTCTGTCAAGAACCTTTGTAGTCTTAATGGTTCCAGTATTGGCATCAATGTTGAAAAATCTGTCATCTTCAGCGTTATAGTTGATGAAGTATCTGGAGAATAAAATAAGAAAAGATTTATCTTTTTTATTTGATACTATGTTGAAGAAAATACAACTGAATCAAATGAGGTTTATATCAAATATGTTAAAATATCTAAATATGTATTTTTAATTTCTATATTTGATGCAAGATTTCCATGGCAACTTTGTATTTTTTAGAACTTACATCAATTATTTTTTTCTTTCAGTCCTTAATTAATGTTTAGTTCAATCACAAATTCAAAAAAATAAATTTTGTGAGTAAAGGAGATAATAGAAACACAGTGATTAATAATGTTAAGACAAAATCCACCTCTGGGAAGTCTATAGTATGTTTAAAAAATATATATATAATAAAACTTCTCCTTGATATATGTATACAAAATTTTAGTATCATTGGAAATGACAGAGGTGAATTTATATTGGAATTTTATTATACCTGAGGTGTAATGACGAATATAAAATGAAAAACAAAACATTTATATGCATTATCATTATATCTTCATCACCTTTTGACTAAACCCTTGTTTATTCAAAAAATGAGATAAGAAATAAACTGAGGTAGGTGGAATTATTGGCTGCAATTTTTTTTTCCCTCTTCAGTTCATGTAATTTTACAAGGTTCTCTCCTACTAAATTTGACCTCCAGCTTACTTTGACAATAGAATGAGTTGAAAGTGATGATATCCCATTTCCGGGCCTAGGTTTCATGAGGCTTTGCATGCTTCCTCTTATGTTTTGCCACTATCACGAGAAGAATATGCCTGGACTAATCCACTTGTCCCAGCAAGAGGAAGAGAGTCACATGGGGCCATTGTATCAGTTAAGGCTCCCCAGCCTGGAGTAGAGCCACTTGGTAAATGTGCAAATGCGTGGTTAAGTGCGCTGGAGATTAGCAGAGTTGGCAGGCAAAAGCCAGCCTATTTTATTTCAGCCGGTCTTCGGCTAACCCACAGACACATACACTATAGTTATAAATGTCTTTTTTATGCCCTTAAGTTTTGGGGTTATATGTTACTCAGTGATAGCTAATTAACATGCATACAAAAACATAACAAGTAAAGAATTACCATATGTTCTAGAAAAGTTCCAGAATATTTCTAGAACTATATGAGAGAAAAGTTCTCTTTTCCCCTTAAACCTCAAACAATTTTTCTTCTTTTTAAATTTCACCTAAAGTAACATTTCATCTAGTCCTGAAAGAAAAAGTGAAATGATTAGGTGAAAAATGCTACGTGAAGAACATTTGAAATAGAAAAAAACCAAGGTACAAAGATCCAAATTAAACAAAAAGCTTGAAGTGGTTTAAAAACAAATGTATGTCACTGTGGCTACATAGAGTGGATGAGGTAGACGGCCAGGAGTTAGGACAAGCAAGCCATATAGCAAGCACATAAAAAAGAGTTTTTACTCTTTTAGAAAAGCAATGAGAAGAATTTTAAATAAAGAAAATAACAGATCTATTCAGGTTTTGAAAAAAATCACAATGGCTCCTTTGAATCTTGGATTGTAGAAAGTTAACAACAATTCAGAAAAGAAATGATGTCATTTTGGACAAAGATAGAAAAAATAGAAGGAAATAGAAAGAACTGTATAAAATAGTTGTATAAATTAGACACAACTTATAAAACTTTTTGTTGGAGTGGCATTAGTAGAAATCACAGATGACTCCATTCGTGTGTGTGTGTGTGTGTGGATGTGTGTGTTTCATCTACTATGTAATTGATAGTCCCATTTAGTGAGATGGAAAAAAGAGTTAAGAATAAACAGTTTGGGAGAAATTCATCATTTTTATATACTATGCTGCTGATGCCCATTAGACAAACATGTGGAATAAAAAGCAGAGATTAAATATGTATGGAGTTCAAGTGTGTTTTCTGAACAGGAAATATAAATTTGCGATAGATCAGCATAAATTTAAGGTAACAGGAACAACATAATCTCAACTGAAAGAGAATTGTAAGAGAAAAGGAAATAAAAGGTTGAGCACTAAAGCATTTTAACACATTACGCCTATGAGAGGCATGGGGTTTTATTGCAGTTACACTTACACTGTATTCTAGAAAGTGTAATGAATATTGAGTCCAGAACCTTTTGAATCTAGAGCAGCCTGCCTTCTGTATAAGAGAGGGTAAAACTGGGCCGGGTGTGGTGGCTCACACCTATAATCCTAGTACTTTTGGAGGCTGAGGTGGGGGGATTGTTTGAGGGCAGAAGCTCAATACCAGCCTGAGCAAGAGCAAGATCCCATCTGTACAAAAAAATAGAAAAATTAGTTGGTCGTGGTGGTACATGCCTATAATCCCAGCTACTTGGGAAGCTGAGGCAGGAGGATAACTTGAGGCCAGGAGTTTGAGGTTGCAGTGAACTGTGATGATGTCAGTGCACTACTGAACTCTAGCTTGGGCAACAGAGCAAGACCCTATCAAAAAAAAAAAAAAAGTGAGAGAGAAGGCAAAAATCAAAGGAGAAGAGAAGCCCAAGGAAGGAGAAAAATTGGGAGTGTGAGATTGCATGGAAGCCAAGAAAGAATAGCCTTTCCGGGTAGCAGTTGACAAACATAGTGAATTGTTTCCCAAGGTTTAATTAGAGTGAACACAAGAGTATATTGAATGTGAATATATAAAGCCCATGAGTCGTGACAACTGAATGATACCTTTTCTTGAATGGAGAGCAGAAAAAAAGGCACTTTATGTCATCAGAGAAGTGAACTCAACAAATTATTTCTTTTATGATATGGGAAATATGAAGCATTGTCTTTGCTGAAGGGAATAATCTTTTTGAAAGTGGGAACGATCTAAAATGGTAAAAACTTATGAAAAGGTGAAAAGGGTTGAATTCCAGAGCATAGATTTAGCAATTTCCCATCTAAAATAACAAGGGAATTCTTCCACTTTAGTATGAGGAAAAGATGAAAAGTTAGGTAGAAATATAAAATAGGTGTTTATAGTGATGGAAATATTACAAAATTCATCATATTTTCAAGAACAGGGTTTAAGTATAATTGCAATCAAAACCCATACCTCTCACTGTTAAAAGAGTAGGCAGAACATAGTGCTACCGTGTGAAATCTTCTAACAACCTGTGGATAATCATGCACAAACATGGCAGGAGATATTAATAGCACCATGTAGAATGAGACTACAGAGCACCCCAAGACATCTAAGAGCTCATTAGTTAAAAATAATACTTAATCAAAGATAGAATATATCACTTGTAACTATGTAATAAAAAAAAGAATCAACTGTTGTACATTGTTTGCTCCAATAATTATAAATTAATTGAAGAAAGTTAGACATGAAAAAAGCAATTTAAACAAGAAAAGGAACAGATATAACAGCAAATCCTACTCAAAGACACTAAAGCCAAACACTGAAGAATAGTGGGAAATATTTATGTCACTGGACTTTCCCAAACAGGAAATGATGCTACACTGAAACCATTGTTATTTCTTTGAATTGAGGTTATACCAGGAAAAAAAAAAAAAAAAAACTTCTTATAATACACTTTCCCAGAGGTTTGATGCTGAGGATGAGGGTTGGACCACCTTGGAGATGTGAGAAATCTTGTCACACAAAAAGGATAACATCCTTTAAAATGTAATCAGCAGGCATTCTAGCTATTTTATCATCTAAAACTAGTTTGCATTAACCTCTCTTTAAGACATGAAAAGCTCTGACTTCACTATACAATTAATTCATGTAACAAAATCAACCCACTGTATCCCCTAAAGTTATCAAAATAAGTTTTAAGAAAGAAATTATCCATTTTGGATTACTCTACAAAATCAGTTTCTGTATCTGAAATATGGAGGACTTAGAATTGGAAAATATTCAACCTCAAATTTCTTGCAGTGCCACTCAGGAAAACTCAGATTACACTGCTATTGATACACCCCTACAGAATATGGCAGAATATCGCCTCATTTCAGAAACTTAATCACCTTAGAACTGTCATTCTGGAGAAAAATGGGGATTTCTTCTAAAAATGTGTAATCTTTTTGCAAAGCAATCTCCTTTCTTTTAGCTACTTCATGCTGGAATTTCTAACATAACTAGTTAAGTCATATTCATGATTAAATACTTTCTGAGTTAATAATCATTTGATTTAGATTTAAAAATAAAGTCTATATTTAAATAATAGGAAAATGGTGAGCATAATGCTAGGCACGCATCTTCAGACTCATGTTGGCTGTTTTCTTAGTTTTCTACTCAACCTAGCTCTCTAGGGAAATCAACAACATAAGGGCAAGATATTGAGGATGCTTGGATCCAAAGAGTCTTATTCATGAAGCTGCAATTGAATTTGACTCCAGTAGAACTAAATAGTGCTGCTTAACTACCCTTGGATTTCTGCCCAGCCATGGAAATAAAAACTCAGAAAAAGGGAAAGTTGAAATGTGATAGAAAAGAAACAACTCACAACT
Organism: Avahi laniger; assembly: GCA_963575035.1. Taxonomy (NCBI): domain Eukaryota; kingdom Metazoa; phylum Chordata; class Mammalia; order Primates; family Indriidae; genus Avahi; species Avahi laniger. The sequence continues at coordinate 13,298 of CAUYSK010057692.1, forward strand.
ATTTTGAGGATTAAATGTAGAACTATTCAATGCTAATTAGTTAGAATTAAGGCATGATATGGGTTTATGAAACTATTTATCAAAAGAATAATTAAAAATAGATAAGAATATTCCCAGTGGGTTACTTTTCAAATAACTTTCATAATAAAAATCTGTTTAATGAACCCTGAAAAAGTAAACAAATCTTAATGCTGTGTATTTCGATATCAATATTTAGATTTTTTTCTTGAAAATGGTAATATTAATTTGACATTTTTAGGGTTATCTAGCAAGAACAATATCAAGTAACAATTTGCCTCGCTTATATAGATCCTAAATTGGGCTTAATGATAAAATCTGTCAAATTGGAATTATGAGATTTCTAAAAAATTCTAGTTGATAACTATCAAAAATGAAGTGGAATAAATTGAGGCTAGAAGGTATATAGCCAGATAAGACATTTAAAAATATTCTTCAAATTCAAATTTTCCTGTTAATATACATTTCTGAGTATCAAGATGATATATGAGAAAAGGGGAAATACTTAAATATATGTGAGTTATTTATAAATTCAATCTAATATGACATAATAAAAGATAATATTTATGGAGCACTTGCAATGTGCTAAATGGGGCTCTAAGTGATTTATAAATATTAGTTCATTAAATACTCTAAACAACTATATGATACAGGTACCATTATTAGCCCCTTTTTAAAAATGAGAAAATAGAGAGGCAGAGTAATGGAGAGTTTTGTTCAACATCAAGGAAATAGTTATGCAAGAGATTAAAATATGATCTAGGTCCATTCAGTAATATTTATTAGCTCCTTTTGAAAAGGAGAAAATATTTGAGGCTTTATCCATTAATTTAAAAATGTGCATTTGAAAGATTATAAGGAAGGAATAAGAAGTGTTTAAAAAAAAGGAGAGAAAATAGCATGATCTGAGGCATTATTCAGACAAGTAGTTTATATTGGGTTACTTTGGGAATCAGTTAAGCAAAAACAGACCAAAAAAAAAAAAAAATGAAAGCAGTATCACCTTACCAAAGCCAGGAAAGGACACAACAAAAAAACTATAGAACAATGTCCCTTATGAATATAAATGCAAAAATCCTCAATAAAAAAACTACCAAACTGAATTCAACAGCATATCAAAAAAATAATCCACCATAACCAAGTGGGCTTCATCTCAGGGATGCAAAGATGTTTCAACATACATAAGTCAATAAATGTGATTCACCACATAAACAGAAGCAAAATCAAAGACCATATGATCATCTATGTAGATGCAGAAAAAGCATTCGACAAAATCTGCACCCTTTCATGATAAAAACCCTCAACAAACTAGGCATAAAAGAAATATATCTCAAAATTATAAAAGCCATACAGGCCAAACCCACAGCCAGCATAATACTGAAAGGGAAAAAGTTCAAAACATTTCCACTAAGAACTGAAACAAGACAAGAATGACCACTGTCACCACTTCTATTCAACATAGTGCTGGAAGTCTGGTCAGAACAATCAGGCAAGAGAAAGAAATTAAGTGTATCCAAATCAGGAGAGAGAAGGTCAAACTATTGTTTTTTGCAGATGATATGACCTTATACTTAGAAAATCCTAAGGATTCCACCAAGAGATTCCTGGAATTGATAAATAAATTCAGCAAAGTCTCCAGATACAAAACCAATGTATGCAAATCAGTAGCATTCCAATACAGCAATAACAGACAAGGTGAAAGGCAAATTAAAGTACTCAATATAATGCACAGTTGCTAAAAGGAAAATAAAACACTTAGGAATATACTTAACCAAGGAGATGAAGGATTTTTACAAAGAGAACTACAAAACACTGAAGAAAGAAATCTCAGATGACACAAAAAAGAAAAAAAAACAGAAAATCGTATCATGCTTACAAATCTTTAGACTCAACATTGTTAAAATATCCATTCTATCCAAAGTGATTTACAGATTCAATGAAATTCCCATCAAAATACCAACATCATATTTCAGAGATCTAGAAAAAATAATTCAGTCTTAATCTGGAATCAGAAAAGAGCTGAAATAGCTAAAACAAGCTTAACTAAAAGGAACAAATTGGGAGGCATCACATTACCAGACTTCAAGTTATATTGCAAGGCTATAGTAACCAAATCAGCACAATATTGACACAAAAATGGAAACATAGACCAATGGAATAGAACAGAGAAGTCAGATATAAAACCATCCACATACAGCCAACTGATATTTGACAAAGCAAACAACATATACACTAGGGAAAAGAATCCCTGTTCAATAAATGGTACTGGGAAAACTGGATAGACACATGCAAAAGGATGAAAAAGAATCTGTACCTCTCAGCATTTACAAAAATTAATTCAAGATGGATAACTGACTTAAATGTAAGGCATGGAACCATAAGAATTCTGGAAGAAAATGTTGGAAAAACACTTCTAGATATCAGCCTAGGCAAAGAATTTATAAAGAAGGCCCCAATGGTAATCACAGCAATAACAAAAATAAATAAATGGCAATCGATTAAATTAAAAAGCTTCTGCACAGCCAAGGAAATAATGAAGAGAGCGAATAGACACCTATAGAATGGGAGAAAATATCACCAAGCTATAGATCTGATAAAGGATTAATAACCAGAATCTACAAATAAATGAAGCAAATCAGCAAGAAAAAATCAAACAACCCCACTAAAAAGTGGGCAAAAGACATGAATAGAAACTTTCAAAAGAAGATACACAAATGGCCAGCAAACATATAAAGAAATGCTCAATGTCACTGATCATCAAGGGACTGCAAGTCAAAATCACAATGAGATATCACCTTATTCCAGTCAGAATGTCCTTTATTAAAAAGTTCAAAAACAATAGATGCTGGTGTGGATAGAGTGAGAAAGAAATGCTTACACACTGTTGGTAGGACTGCAGATTAGTACAACCTCTATGAAAGACTATATGGAGATTCCTCAAAGGACTATAAGTCAACCTACCATTTGATCCAGCAATCCCATTACTGAGTATTTATCTAAAGGAAAAAAGTCATTTTACCAAAAGGAAACCTGCACTCAAATGTTTATTGCAGAACAATTCACAATTGCAAAGATGTGGAATCAACCCATCTATCTGTCAATTCATGAGTGGATAAACAAAATGGCGTATATGGATACCATGGAATATTACTCAGCCACGAAGAAGAATGACTTAATGCCTTTGCAACAATGTGGATGGAACTAGAGGCTGTTGTTCTAAGTGAAGTATCTAAATAATGCAAAAACAAACACCACATGTCCTTACTTTTAAATTGAAACTACCCAATAAGCACATATGTGCATAGAGGGAAGTATAATTTAGTGGAAATCAAACAGGGGGAAGGGGCAAGGAGGACGGCTGAAAGCTACCTAGTGAGTACAGTGAACACTATCTGGGTGACGGGCACAGTTATAACCATGGCTCGAGCATTATAAAAGTGATCCATATAACCAAAAATATTTGTATCCGCTCAATATTTTGAAATTAAAAAAAAAGAAAAGAAAAAAATGGAAGAAACAAATTGAAAACTAATACGATACGTTCTAGTGATCAGAGTGTAAAATTATAAGACATAGAAGCCTTCAGGAAGGGCACAGTATTTTTTCGTTCTTGAAAGATGAGTAATAGCTATAGATATATACATCAGAGATTATCCAGAAGGTATGAAGTTTGATCATTTCATATGAAAAGAAAGAGAAAAAAAGATATGAGATTTTTGACTACTGCTTTCTATTATTGGCTACTATACTACAAAAAAGAAAATCTTCATGTCATAGATAGGAAAAAACAGACATTTCCTCCTTCATTCACACATCAATGCGAATGTCAACATTGCCACCCTTTATACCATGTCATAGTTGAGCAGTAAGACTTTCCTTTAAAATAAAATATTCTCAGGTAAGAAATGAAATTGACTAAGCCATTAACACCTAGTTAAGCCAATGAGAGAATAAAGTTCTTCTCTTGGTATATAGAATGAATGTAGGTTGTGGTAGGAAATTTTCAACTCTTACAATTTTGAAAATGGTAATGCATAGTTTGGAAAAAATTGGCAACAGCAGCTGAATTTTGAGAGCATGAACTTTTTGAAGATACATGAAAATGCAAGAAGAAATGAGTGTAAGGGAGGGTAACAAATTTTCCAATTTTCAGATACCTTGCATGTAGCAACCTCTTTGAGGACACTGAGAAACATCTACATCCTTTCCCTGTGTATACAGTAAGTTGCAAATACCTGATCTTTTTTATTTAGAATATAAAGATCAGTTCTAGGGATTTTTGTTTCTAAAATAGACCCAGCATATATGTGAAAATTATATTTAGCATAAGAGAAGCAGTATACGTTTGAAACCAACCAAACCTGTAAATCACAGATCTACCACTTATTAGCTTTGTGACCTTAAGAAATTTACAATCTCTCTGAGCTGTTTTCATAAGCAAAATGGAGGTAACAGCTACATCACAATTTTATTGTGAGAATTCAGTAAAGAAATAAATGAAAATATTATCTGGTTGAGATTTAAACAATAAGTCTCGGTAGACAATAACTATTACTTGTTTTAATGTTTCTTAGGAAGGTTTTCTTTTTTTTTTTCTTCTTGGGATACTTGGCTCTATTTTGATGTGAAACTTCATAAATAATAAGTACTGGTTGTTTCTAGTACTATGCTATAAACACACTGGGATCTGAATAAGGGTCACCACTGAATGAACAAGAGATCTCCATACAAATAACACGAATTATAGTCTGTTTCTCAAAAGTCTCCATCAGAAAATTAATTTTTAATTTCCTGTTCAATGCACATAAAACAATTTTCCTTTGGAAAGTATATGAGACTAAAGCTGTATTTTTTCCACCAATAATAACAAAGATGAATTGCTTGGCCTCATAAGTGAATAAATAAACCAACCAATCAATCAGCAAATATAATGGAGAATCTTTTAATATTTAATATGAAATTAAAAAGGCATTCCATAGTAGTTTTTCACTTCTTTTGTAAATATTTTAGTAGAAATATTCATGCCATGAATCATCATATCTTACCCCATTTAGACCACTATGTTTTCACATCTAGATATTTATAGATTCTTAATATCATCTTTCATATAGATTCCTAATATTCTGTATAAAATTTGTTAGATCATTCAGGAAATAATTATTTTTGCTCAATAGTGTTCAGTTGACTCATTTTCTCTTTCACTGAGAAATATCTAAACATTGAAAAATAACAAAAAAATGTACATTTCCCATAGTACTTCATAGAATTCATAGTTCTAGAAATAATTTTAAGAAGCAATACAATTACCAATGATTAAAATCCATCTTTTGACTTCAGCATCAATCTAAGAAAAAAAGCTACTCTGTAGTATATCTCGTTAACACTGTGGGCCAATCTATAGGCACATGTGGCCAAAATGGTTAATATGAGGGAGGAAATATTAAGACAGATCCAAGGGCTGCTCTAATATGAAAATTGTGACACATCATTGTAACCCTATCATTACTATATTTTCACTATGTCATATGTTGAATAAGCATCAAAATTGTATCTGTACAAAATGCCACTGCAGAAGTTGTATGACTGATGATCAATAAAATGTCCCTTATGAGGTATTGGTAATCCCTGGAGCTGTAGACTAAAAGAAGTGCCATTAAGTTAATGCCAGATCAGAATCGTTCCGTAGTCCTTAAGAGCTGTCTAATTGGACAAGTACCTTATTCAAACCCGAAGTTATTTAATAAATGGACACATTTAAACTCCACCCAGCACAGGTGATTTTCTTGCAATGTTGCCATTATAAGTTATAAATATGGGTTATAATTTTTAATCCTACAACTGTTCTCTGTTCTGTCCTTCAATATATGTACAATTTCATATTTATAGTAAACATGTTTTAAAGCAGTGACAAAAGTAAAAAGAAAATGCATTATATTGAAATAAGTTGAAAACTCATTATTCAAATTAGTACTTCATGGACCAACGAGCAGGTAGATAAGTTATGGCCATAGTAAAAAGCCTATCTCAATAACGATTACCTTTATTCAAGTATTTCCTTCAACAGAACTGACTCTGAACGAACTATTCAGGTCATCATTTGACACTCAGTTTACCTTTGCTTATGTAGGCATAGACCCAAGATAATTATTTGTCATATTAAAGTACATTGGAAAAGTTATTTTTCATTCCAATAACAAAATTTCAGTCCTCAGAGGGATTTATTATTTTCATTATATTTTGCCCACTTCATCATAAGAAATTAATTTAAAACTTATGGAAAAATATTTTTATGTAGATTTATTTGGAGAAATATCAATTGGTTTAAAGTACAGAACTCTTTCTATTATTACATTTTAGATATTTCCAGGTACAGTATGTGAGTGGTAAAACCTATTTCTTTAAGATTTCCCCCTTCAAATAGCTGTTTTGTAAGTTTTATTAAATATGATCAAGGGCTGGGAAAAAGTTTATTGAATACCTGCCTTGTGGGATATAACAGCAGTTTGGCCTCATCTTTAGCTTAACAAAAATCAAGCACCTGAAGTATAGCTGAGGTTCATTAAAATTTTAAGGTTTCCTTTGTTATCTTTGGGGATGCAATTTATTGCACAAATCAAGCATTGAGAAAATAATCCTTCTCAAAAAATAAAACAAAATATTTCTCACATGATAAAGCAGGTTTCATGCTTAGTGCTTAATGAAAATGAGTAGCACATCTAGCACGTGGATATTTTGGAAAGCTTAGCTTGTTCAATCAAAATTTCCATCCAGTTAAACAAAAGTAAATAAGTAAAAAATCTGTACAATCAATTATAATGTTTTTTTCCTCTGTTATTTATGCCTCTAAGTAACTGAGATATCAGCAGCAACTCCATTAATCCTGATTTCTAGAAATGCTAGGGAACCTTTTTGGAATTGTTCACTTCATGTTAAAGATATTATGTTAAAGATATCAGAAAATATCCTTTAACATGAAAATATTTTGAAGCATGTTTGCTGGTTATTATTCATCTTTCTTTTCAAAAGTTTGGATCCTGCATTCAGATTCCCTTAATTATTTTTTCACTCCCCCTCTTCCACTTTGTGAAATGACCTTGTCATTATTTTGAAATATGCCTTATTTTCTTGTCATGATAATATCCAAAATTAATGTGGTATTCGTAAATCCTCTCTTGTCCTGGAATTATGTGAAAACTTTAGAAGTGCAGAACAAAGAAAACATACCAATAAGGATGCAGGGGACATACTGGAAGCACTTGTCTACCATGGCTACAGTAAATATCAGAATAGGCTGAGCAAACACTTCTAGTACTCTTCAACCATTTTTTCAAAGATATGTTAGAAAGATTTCTTTTAAACTGGCCAATATTTCCAAATATGTTCACAGTTTTATTTCTTATGTTAGCATATAAATGGGCTATCATTTGTTTTCTAAATAGTGTTCTCATGAGCATTAGAAACAATTGTGCAAACTATTTAATATTTCCTTTTTAATACCTTAAAGTTATTATACAAAGAAAACATTCAATAAGTAAGTGCATAGATAAATTCAGGTTATAAATCAGAGTGGAAAAGAAAAAAAAGATGAGGGTATATACTTGTTCATGGAAATTCAGCTGCTAAGCTCTTTATCATATAAGAAATGTGATTGGGGAACTCCGATAAACTTTTTTCTTATACTAGATCAAGTCCTGTATATCTTTGTAATATCAAAAAACTATAAAATTAAAAACAATTGTATTTCTGAGATGCTGTTAAGTTAAAAAGAGACTTGACTGTCTTTCTCATCCCCCTTTTCCACGCATGAAGTGAATTGATACATAGGACTCCAGGTACCAACATTCAATTAACAGCTTTCTGAATATTTAAAATATTCATTTGTTTCTAATTTTAAATACTTGATTTTTGTAAATGCACAGTGTTTTGTGTGTTTGACTTTTATTAGTTGAAGTATGCCAGAGGCCACATATCATGGGTTAAAAAAACAGTTTCCAGAGTAAAGCACAACTAGGTTTGCATTGTGAATCTGCCATTTTATGACTCTGCAAACTTGGTCAAATTAATTAATTTTCTAAGCTTTAGTGTTTTCATTTGTAGCACGGAAACAGTAATACTGTTTCAGGGTTGCTAAGAGGTTTATGGAACAATATATAAATTCTCTGTTTCATAGATAGCAAGAATTGAATGGTCAGTCACTATTTTTAATAGTCACGTAATATAAGGTTACATTTCCAAAAGCTCTCTTGCTTATGTTCAAGGTAGGATTGCTCATCTCTCAGTAGCTAATCTGTGAAATTCCTGAATTCCATTTGTAGTATGCCAGCTAGTAATTGTAGCCTGTTTAAATCAAAGATTTCTTCAATGCTGGTAAACAGCCAGGCTTTAATTTTATTTTTTTTTAAAGGTGATGATTACATTGCTGCAAATTGCACATCTTGTTTAGAGTTGAAAAAGACAAAACCTAGACGGACATATTGTAAGAAATCTGAAGAGTTTTACTAATAGTTTAGAAAATTGAAATACAAAAGACTGAAGTCAGGAAGCTATTCACAAATGCCTGTAAAATTCAAACTCCCTTTCATTACCAATTCTACAAACTTGGAGTTAATTGCATTTTGGGGCACTTGGCAAAGTACGTCTTTTCAATGTGCTTTTCCTTAATTAGTACAAACATTTGGTCCCTGAGAAAGGTGGAAGTATAAGACGTGTTTTTGTGTATGTTAATGTTTTCTGTTTTTATTCACTGTTCGCACCTGGAGGCCTATATGAATGACACATTTTTATTAAAATCAAGAATAAATATTATGTAAATTATGCCCCAAACAGCAGCTATGGAGTCTAATTATTTTAAGGCAGCTTTAGCAGGAATCATTTCGGTTGTCTAACCAAAACAAAACAGAGAGAATAATGCATATGCTAATGGATTTGTGCTTCTTTACATTAGAATTTGGAATCAATGTACCAATCATATTTCCATCCAACAACTGGGAGAATGCATGTATTATAGTGAACATTCACTCAAATACTCCCAATATTATAGGGCAATTACTGAGGCAATTAATAATATCATGGGTAATTGTCTATGGACATGTTTTTATTGATTAAAATCTATACACTGAAGCATTAACTGACTATGCATCTCTATGAATTATACAAGTGGGTAAATATTTCCCAAAATATCTTTTCAACATGTCTTTCCATGAGTATAATAGTACTCCAGGTTTACCAGTCTATCACTTAATTTGTCTTACTCCGTATCAGGTTTTCTCAACCTCAGCACTATTGACTCTTGAGGCTAGACAATTCTTTCTGCTGGGAGTTGCTCTGTGAATTACAGACTATTTTGCACCATTCCTGACTTCTTCCCCTAGGTGCCAGCAGCACCCTACCTGCTGTGGACTAAATGCTTGCATATTCACAAAATTCCTGTTGATGCCTAATCCCCAATGTTACGGTATTTGGAGGTAGGGTCTTTGAGAAGTGATTAGGTCATATCTTTCCTTAAAATGGATGAAAACTAATGACTTTATTTAAAAAAGCAGAAAAATTTATTAAGGATTTCAAACTTTCAAGGGCCTTAGGATTTCCAAAGATATAAATACAGGGTAACTAAGGCATTTGAAACATTTATGCAGTCCTTTTGATTTTGTCATAAATGAGACTAAAAATGTTTTTAATTATGCAAGAAAGCTTTAACGATCTCTACTTCATGACAAACTAAAATAATAAAAATATTGTTTGGTGAGTACTTATTATTGGCTTGACACTGTGCTAAGTCCAATATTTCAATCGAATTTAATTCTATTAACATATTTATTTAGCTTTATTCCTTCTTCATATATTAGAAATTTGAGATTCATAAGGGTTGAATGATTGCATAAGATCACTCAGCTAGTGGATAGAGACACTAACATTCCAACACTGGTTTTCCTGTATTCAGAGTCCAATCTCTAAGTCAGCACTTTATACTGCCTTGTACAAGTTAGCATTTATTGAGTGACTATCAGGTGCTGGCCACTTTGCTTGGTGCTTTATGTGCATTGCTTCATGCATCCTCACAATAACTCTGAGACATAGATATTATTTTTTCTGTTTTACTTACAAGGATAGATAATTTTCTAAAGCCACACAATTAGTCTGATCAGAGGAATTAGAGTTCATTAGAGATGAGTGCCATTCCCAAATTCTTACTTTTTGTTCTGTACCTATAGTTGTGATCACTACAGAATCAAAATATCCTATATTATGTGATTAACTATTTCTACAACAATTTTCTCAGCTAATTATGTACACATTCATTAAGTCAAATGGAAAAATTAATCTGTGTGGTCAATAATACATTTATGAAGATAGCTAAATATATTTTTAATTTGACAGAAATCCATTTACTAAGCTACTCAAAGAATCACATAATATTTTAATTTAATTATATTAATAGGAAAACAACATGGTAATAAAATATTTAAGTATTATTTTGCCTGTGCTAAATTTATGTGAGAGGCAATAAAAATCTTTATACATCTAAAAGATGGAAACATACCATACCTTACTAAGCTATTAGCACTGTCAGGGTCTTGTGCCAAAACTGTACCAACGATGGTCCCGATCTTGGCATTTTCATAGACTTCCATGACATAGGAAGGCATGGAAAATAGTGGTGGTTCATCTACATCCCCAACAATGATCTTCAGCATAGTAGCATCTTTAAAAGGACCCAAGTGAGAAAAGCGAAAGTCAAGATGTGTATTTGCTCCTTCTATGTTGAGGGTATATGACTTCTTTTTCTCATAGTTCAGTGGCTGTGGGGGAGAAACAAGATTTTCAATAGTATGGCTTCATTACTTTTCAAACAAGCTTTATGTTTTTCTCATTTTTGAAAAAACAACTGAGATAGAGTTAAAGTTATTCTTGCTTTGCTTTAAAACAAACTATAAAGTTTGCCTAAATAATAACATCTAAAGCAGAAATCATGGAAACTTATGCCTGAATCAATAGTGATTTTACACAGCCCTAAATATGGTGATAACTATGTACAAAAAGATATGCCTCACAGCTAAATAAATATTGCTTTTTGGAGACTTATTATTAGGTTTCCTGTAGTAACTTCTTTCTATCTCTTCATCAACTTATATTATTAATCTTAAAAATATCTGCTACTAATTTCTGACAATTTTTAAAATAAAGTAGAACATTTTTACATTTAAATAATTTATCTCAAATCATTAATTTTTAAATATATCATCAATTTATTTTTATCTTGCTTGTCTTAGACTTAGTATCTTATTTTAAAATCTGACAAATTTTTAGGTTTTCAAGTCAACACTTTTTTGAAATTCTAACAAAAGACTTTATACAAAATTTTGAAGTTCACTTTTGTTATTTTGATTGCATTTGCTAATTTGTCTTGCTGGTTGTACTATTTCTTTGTTTTGTTTTTCATTTCCTTTATTGTATTTTGATGTTCAGATGAACTTTGTTTCTTTTAAATATGGCCTTATTATTATTTGCTTGTTTATACTATTTTTTTTTAATTTTGAGTCTTTAGTAATAGTTCCTTGCAATCTTTTAGTTTGTTTCTTATTTTTAATCGTCGAACTGATATTTCTATATATCCTGTTAATAATATATGTCAGGCACCATGAATTTGACTTAGCTCATAAAAATGAATAAGATCAGCTTTTGTCTTGATCCAAAGAATATTTAGTCTACTATAGGATATAAAATAGTAAACAGACATTTACAGCACTTTATAATTAGTGCAGTATGATGTATTAAGAGTTATGGACATTGATAAAAAGCATACAAACTCATATATAGGGGTATGTAAGAGCTGCTAGGCAATGTTTCCAAGAGAAATTGCCCTTTTGGATAGGAACTGAATATTTGTAAAGTGTTTAGATTAATGCACATAAGAGGCTCTGTGAACCAAAAATGAAGTCAGATTTAGTTTCAAAAGTTAAAAGTTCTCGTGATGAAGTTAGTGCAGGTGATCCAGAGGCCAGCCTTTCATTTTGAACCTGTTGAAGTATCCACTGATGCTGGTCTCCATGACAAATATCTGTGAGAAGAAACAGAATAGAGATTTTTTTATCCCTATTTCTGCCACTGATTTTTCACTAACCTGATTCAATCTAGAAAACTTCTTTCTTAGCAGGATCAGAGAATGGACATTCCTTATAAAGGAGCTCATTTTCTTTACCCTAAGGGTCAATGTCTTGTCAATTTGAGCTGCTACAAGAAAACACCATAGAATGAATGGCTTAAACAGCAAGCATTTATTTTTCACAGCAAGACTTAGACAACCAAGATCAATGTGCCCACAGAGCCAGTGTCTGGTAGGGGCCCTCTTCCTTGTTTTCTGATAGCCTCTTTTTTCCCCGTATTCTCACATAGAGAGAGAAACCATCTCTCATATGTCTCCTCTTGTAAAGGCACAAATTTCATTTATGTGGGGCACCACCGGCATGATGTAATTATCTCCCAAAACCTAGCCTTCAAATACCATCACTCTGGCGATTGGGCTTCAATATATGAAATATTGGGGGGGAAACACACTTAGCTCATAGCATCCAAGGAGAATCTAACTATAGTGTCCTTAATAGGATCTTGTAAATGGAATGATCAATCCTGCTTAAAATTGCTTTTGTTATCTCTTCTAAATTGCATTGGAAAATTGGCCTTCCCAGGAATTAGAATTTACACAGAAGGCAAAATACCATTTCATTTCCAAACTAGTTATTAAGACCCTAGAACCTAGAAAACAAAGGTCATAGGGACATGGATGAGGCTAAGTCACTATGATATTTTACCAGTTTTTAGAAAATAAAATAAAAATTGTTTAGATCTTAAAAACTCAAAAGTTGACCATATATACAATACATACGCATTTACATATGATAAAAATATTATTAAATCTGGATTTATATAATTTTAAACAAGGGTTAATGGACGGATTCTTCAGTTTGTGACCTATCTATCGGGATTCAATTTCTTCCAAGGGAATCTAGACTAGGAATAAATTGACGAAATCACTAGCACTCATCTTGTTTGAGGATTATCATATTCCTAGTTGGATCCACAGATTAAACTTTTTCCTTTTTTGATTCCTTTCTTCTTTACATTAATAAGTGACTATCTTTAATTAATTTATTAATAAACTCCATCCAAATGTAAATAACCTGCTCTAGAAATGGTACACACTTGCCTTGCCATCTATAAGGAATTGGGTGGATGGAAATGCCCCTCTTGGCTCTAGGAGTCAGAATCAGGTACATTGCTCATTGAAAACTGGAGCCCTGGTATGTTTACCATTTGTTTAAGATCAGTGTTTGCTCTCTACACATCTGATAAAGGGCTACAGTTTTCTACTTCCTTTCTGGAAACATCTTATGTGTGGTTCCATAAAAGTCTTGAGTCAAGCCCCCAAGAATACAGCAGGATAAAAATGTGGGTTGCACTCCATTTGTGGCTATTGCAGAGGGCTACAGTTTTAAACGTAAATCACAGCAGTTGTAATAAGTGATTATTACTGTAGGGGTGTCTGAACTTCAGTTTTTGGAATTCTCATGTAAGCTCTTATTTATTGCACACTTAGATAAGGGAGGCTTCAGGTGTCTGATGGGGTCAGACAGAAACTGGAAAATTATTGGCTAATTTAATCAAGGAGGTCTCAGAGCCAAAACCTTTTTGGTCTGAGAGACCTAAGATCCAGTATAAAAAAAGGGATGCCTAATTTCTATAGATGTGAGTACTCTGCCTTCTGATAGACCTGCCTGTTTGGTAGAAGATTTCTGGTGCCAGAAGCCTTTGTTTCCTCAAATAATAGTGTTTAGATCTAAGTTCCGTAAATTGGCTATATTGTTTCATCTGGGATGATGATCTAAAGGATGGAGAAAAACTATTTGAAAACTAGAAAATGAAGACGTAATATAGCTATTAATATAAGATTTGCTTCTGTCTGTGTGTCTGGAGGTCTGTATGTCTATTTGTACTATGTGTATGTGATATTTTTTCTATCAAAATATATAAGAGAACTCTAATTAGCTAGCTTGAATAAAAAATAAGTGCTTAAATCAAATATTTTTTCATGAAAATAGAACCTAACTCAAATTTCTTGTAGTTCATGTGATGTGGGTAAATTTTTGGTATATAAGACTACTTAGAAAACAGTTGTGTTTTCTAATCAGCAAAAGTACCCATATATTTGACTTTAGGAGGTAACAACTGCCTAATATTTATTATACATGCTGTAAAATAGCTACTGTGGAGATAAGATGATGGCTAGTTTTGTTTAATGTCTCATAAAATTTTCATGAACAGTTCAAACATAATTGTTAAAAATGAGTAAGTTAAGTAAATGTAAATGGCTTAAGTGGTTATAAATGAACTCTTCGTGGTTTATAAAAAGTCTTTTTCATAACTTGAAACCTTAAAAAAATTGAGTAATAAATACTCATTAAATATCGGGGTCATTTCTAAATAAGTTAAAATACTAAAACAATTATTAAGCATAAGTTTAATGCTCATATACTTTGGCATTTTGTTTTTATGTGGTATAGAGAAGCTAAATACATTTTGATCTGTTAGTAAAAATAAAAAAAATTTCATGAGGAAGTACTTGTTACTAGAAATTATAAAATGTATATTTATAAAATGTTGGCTTGTAGCAAACAGTTCAAAATTTTCTACTTGATAAGTTCTCACAAAAAATTAAAGTTACTGAGAGTTAAAAATTCTAATTAATATATGTAATTAAAATTACTAGAAGTAAGAAAAACATTCTGTACGCAAAGTATACCAGGAAAGTAAGATGTGTTTTTAGCGAGAAAAGTTGTAAAAGGGCATAGGATATATTTTTGTTAAAAAACAGAATTTTTTTCTAATTCAGAAATTAGTTAAAGGTTGTTTTAAAATATATATGTAGGAAGAAACAAGGTGAGAAAAACCAGTAATCAGGAGAGATATGAAGTTTTAAGTTAAGGATGCATTTTTGGTAAAGAAAGATGAAAAGAGAGTCGTTTTTACATTTGCGTGAGAGAGAACTTTGTGTGGTCAAAATAAGAAAAAAGTGAAAGTAAACTTTTTGTCCTAAGGTAGAATGCAAATATTTAAAAAAGTAGGACAAAATTGAAGGTTTGAATTATAGAAGATTTATGGAAGATAAATCTCATGAAAGAAATTTTATGTGTGATCAAGTTGACAAAAATTAGAAAGGAATCATTTATAAGTTTTTCTAGAAATTTGAATATTAATATCAAAAAACACTAATGCAAGGCTGGAATTTGGGTCTTTGTGTTAGAACAACAGTTTTTTCTGGAGCAATTTTCTCTTTAATTGAAAATTAAGAGAAGCTTTTCTTTACATTTTAGGTAATTGGCCTAAGAGATAGAGATTCCATGTTTTATCAGGATAATTTCTTGTGCTTTGTGCCTTTGGAAATCTGTCATTTTGGTTTTATTTCATAGTGTCCAGTGATCCTATTTTGATCAAATGCTTTAAACTTTTGATATTTGAGAAACTCAAAAATCAAAATTAAGTCTTTTTGATCTCCAAGTAACTTTGGGATGTTCCAAAAGCCTGTGGAACTTCTCAAAGGATCTCTAAAAGAAAAAATATTAAACCAATTGGGCCTATCTGATATGTCAAATTACATGAGAAGCATTGTCAAAATAAGAAATGTTTAACCACCTTTGAGTGATATTTATAAAGATATGTTATTAATATGTATTCCTAAATTGTATAAAGTTCCTAGAAATCTTATATATCTTAGTAAAAACATTATCAGTCATAATTTGGGTTTAGAAATAATTAAATTTCTTTGCCAATTACATCATTATTATATTGGACTCTCACCAGATTTTAATCATGTAATTTTAAGTCTTGATGTCTACAAGTTAGTTGTTTTATTTTGATGCTTTTCTGAAAGGTTCTTGCAAGCAATTATACTCCTAAAGTGTTATGTTTTCAAGGAGGTCCATGGAAAGAATGAAAAAACTCTGACAAGTACAAGTTTCTAATAACTTTAACTGAATTTCCAAAACTCTAATGGGGAAACATACAGGTTTGTGAAACTGTTCACCAAGATCAGAGCAAGGATTAATTACATGAGACTAAATGAACTGATGACAAAGAATCAGTTTTTAAGGCTTCTTTATTTGAAATATTGCTGGGTTTTTTTAGTGTTTTGTTTTGCAGATTTAAGGAAACTGGTTTTTTTTTAAGCTATCTATAGCTTACAGCAATTGGTAAAACATACTTTTGTAAACAAAACTTGTAGCATTGTATTTTCCTCTCTACCTGATCTCTCCAGAATTCAAAAACTGTTTGTGAGTATTCTTACCTTTATGAAAATATAGTTATTTGTATAAGTTCAATACAAAATCTGTTTATAACAGGATATAATTGAAAACATTGGTTATATTACCAAGGCTTTGACTGGAATGTCATATTTGATAATGTACACAGAATGCCTGGCTTCAAGGGTTTCTGGCCTTACAGTGAGTGAGTAAAAGTTGTCATTTCCTGGCAGGCCCAACAACTTCAAGATATTAGATCAACATGACAAGTTGAATGTCCGCCTTGGTTTGGTTTCCTAGCATTGAGATATTTTTAAAAAGTCCAATTTGAAATTCCTTGTCAAAATTTCCAGTTAGGCAAATTTAAAAGGAGTGTATGTAGGTTTTCTTACTGCACTACATAAATAATCAGGCCAGGTTTGAGACTAAACTTAGTTTGTGAACAAATTGGTCTTACCATGATTATCTTTGGTAGAAATTGGAGTGACTATAGAGAGAAAAATTATGTTTCAAAAGGAAACTGTAGTGTGCCTGTCATTAGATTATAGCCTTGTTCATTGTTTTTGAGTTTTTATTATCTACCTATAGATGACTGAGTTCTGAATTCTAGTTTTCTCTAATAACTGGCTATAACTCTCCAATGAAGAATGAGAACTACTCAGTTCCTGAAGCCCTATGAGCAAAATCCAGACAACTTGTAAATTTCAAAGAACAAATGTCATATCTGTTGTGTGGGACACAGAGATGGTTCACCAGAACACCATGTGTCACAACAGGAGACATTCAAACTTCAAACCAGGATGAGAAATTGCCAATTTCATGCTATGAACAGCTTTACCTAAGACCATCAGAACAAGACTTCCTGTCATATTAAGACTCTTACCACTCTTAATTTTTCCTTACTTATGCCTACCTCTTTTACTTGGTAGGATAATGCTGTAAGTTAAAATTTTACAATTAGTACCTTCTGTGGGTAACTTGCACTTCTTGCTTTAATTTAACCCAGTCATGGTAATCTAGATTACCTACTAACTAAACAGGGAGGAACCTGTGCATTTGATGATACTTCTAATTACACACAAATAAATACATTGGTGTAGTAGAGCAGACTACTTGGTTAAAACATGAAGTTTCTTTATCTAGCTAATTTATGTCTGTTAGTTTGGTTCATAGGAATCCTAACTAAGGAGTATATTCCCAACTCTTTATATTATCCTCCTGATAGTCATAATAGTAGCATCTCTGGTATGCTGCATCATGTCAAAAATTATAAATGTTTTCATATAGCCATCTGTCAAACATCAAATGGTTCCTCTCTGACTGGAACAACAAAAACTCAAAGAAATTCATAACAATGAGGACACTATAATCTATAAATGGCATGCTAAGATCAGTAACACAAAATGATGATAATTGAGAGTAGCATTGATGTCTTAAGGTGCTGTTTCATCTAGGTGAGAGAGCCTAATCAAAAGAGAGGAATTGTCAAATAAAAATTATAGAAGTTCATTTTTTTTTTGAGTAAGCTTCTGCACTGAGCCCTAACAGACCAGACTAAAAATCAAAATGGAGTAACTCATGATAAAGTCCTACATCACCAAACCCAACCTAAGTTGTTACCTGACCTTCCAAGAAATCAGGAAAAGGACACAACAGCCAATTTCCCAAACAGGCTAGTTTAAACCTTCAATCAACATAATAATGACGTTCTTCCTGCTTTAATCCTCCACAGAAAATAAGCTTTTTTTTTTTGATTCAGGATATTATGGAGGTACAAACATTTAGGTCACATGAAATGCATTTGCCTCGCTCAAGCCAGGGCCAAAAATAACCAAATGGGACCTGATCAAATTAAAAAGCTTCTGCACAGCCAAGGAAACTGTCCTTAGAGTGAATAGACAACATACAGAATGGGAGAAAATATTTGCTTTCTACACATTTGATAAAGGGCTGATAACAAGAATCTATATAGAACTTAAGAAAATCAACAAGAAAAAATCAAACAACCCCATCAATAAATGGGCAAAGGACATGAACAGAAACATTTCAAAAGAAGACAGAATAATGGCCAGGAAACATATAAAAAAGCATGTTTTGATGATCAGATGATCCCCAGACAAACCCCAGATGCACAAATGAGATATAAATGATTATTCTGATATTCTACTGAACTTTGGGTTAGTTTTCAAAACAGAAATATTAAGCTGATTGATAGAAGCATGATTGCTAGACTAAATTTTTATAAATCTGAAGGAATCCAATGGATTTCAAATTGTTAGCCTATAGAATGAATTAAAAAATATGTCCATAGTGGTAACATACTATATGCTGGTATAAAACTTGTACCTAAGTTTTGAATAAAAACAGCAAGGTTCCAGAAATAGTATATTTTTGCATTGATCTTTTATAGTTCTGTCAACTTATCTTACCATTTTGATGCTTAGTGTTCTTATCAGAATAATTGGTCTTTTAGTGACAATATTGTCTCTTTTTGATAAGATAAAGGATAATATTCTGAACTATCTAAGGAAACAGGCATCATACAGCCATAATTGCTGTGTTAAATGTTTACTTGAACAAATCAGAAAAATATTAATTGAAGCTCCTATATAGTGATGTTAGTTAGATAGGGAGGGACCTCCGGCTTTCCTAGGGACAAAAGGGGGCACTCTGCCTTGGTGCTGCTTTGAGCAATTGCCACACCTGGGGAATAAGGACAAGAACAGGTGCTCCATCTTGATGCTGCCCCACCTTGACCCTGCCCTGAGCAACTGCCACACCTGTGGGAAGGAGGAATGCCCTGCCAATCTCCAAAAGAATTCATGGAATTCCCCAGCCCATGGGCCAGACAGCCCCAGAACAATAAGATCTGGAAAATGACTTTGAGTAACCTAATGCTAATTATCATGTCATTAACTGTCCAACAAAGAGGCTCAATGGTGACATTTGAACCACAAAGAGGGCCCACTCCAGGTAATATAAAAGAGGACCCCAGACCTTAACTAGGGCTTCTTGTTAAAACAGGGGGCCTGTTTGTAGTCTGTGGCAAATGTATCTTGCTCTTCCTCAACAAACTTTGTATTGTGCTTTCTCTGCTATTGATGTGTCTGGTCATTCTTTGGCCAAGAGCACTCCAAGAACTGAGAACAGACTGCCAACCCTACAGTAATTGAATCTATTACATGAGGTTAATAGGCTACAGTGAAAGAAACATTATAATTATTAAACTAACTCAAATGTACTTGAGCACTCCTAGCCCAACCATGACTTTAGGAATGGAGATAGTTTACAAAAGGCCTAAAAATAAATTTAAAAAAAAGAAAAATATTTTGCTGTAGAGTATGCAATTAATATAAATAAATATTTTAAAAAATTTAAAAGATATAGCTATTATTTGTAGTTTGTCTTGACATTAACACTGTGACTCTTATGCAAAATTATATTAGTGGCAGCTGAGGTTTTATTTAAATTAAGAAAAATATATAAGTCTAATTGACTTTTACAAAGTTTGATTAATAGCAAAATTAGGAAATCTAAGTCAGGTAATATAATCTTATATTTTTTCCTGTGCAAATTAAGACATTATAAATATTTACATTTGTCTCTACTTCTTTATCTTTTAAATGCTGACATAAAATAAAAGCTATGTGCTAGACGTGTTCTCTAAACTTTCATAAACAAATGTACCTTTGCTAATATGGAAAAAATGGTAACTTATGACTAACAAATTTCAGTATCATAATCAAGTTGTAAATTGTATATTGATATACATACAAAAACAAACTAACAAAAAACCTGATAGCCTTGTATTCAGGAAATGCCTGTTTAACATTGACAACTGAGTGTAAAATTAGCTGACTGATAAAGATTTATTATTTTGATAGCTTCACCAAACATTTCTAAAATTTGCTAGTACTCCATGAAAACACACATATCTGGCTAATACATAATTAAGTTAAAAAGCAATATTAATAATAAAGATATATGTGGTCATTATGCATGTATACCCACTGTGGAACAATACTGCTGTTTAAAACAACACAAAATTGGCTAACTCTGAAAAGCATCCAAAAACCTTATTTTAGAAATCAGTAAAGAGAATAGTCAAAATGAGTTTAGTTTAGTTTTTTTAATCATCATTTTTTAAAAAAGGATCAGTTTTAATAAATATATGAAAGTTCACAATATTAAGGAGTCTAAAATGTCCTATTCCTTTAGTCTAATTATTGTCTATTTATTTGCATCCAAACATATTTAAGGCCAAACATTTCACTTTGTCCATCTTTTAACTCCTCAAAGTCCTACCTAAAATAAATTACATGATTAGACTTAGTAAATTTTGCTGATGATAATTATCTGTCTGTACCTCTGCAGCTAAACCCTAACACCATTGGGGGAATGTCAATGGATCCCATCTACATGTAAGACCTGTCCAGACATGAAGAACAGTAGAGGCGCTGAAGATAACACTTTATATGAGAGTTGCAATAACAGGCATCAATCGATGCACTGTGTCATTGACATGAAGTTGTTTAACTAAATCCTATGTTATGAAAAAGCTGAAAGGAACTGAGTGAATATTTTCTTTTTCTTTTTTCTCTTTTTAGTTTCTAAAAAGAATTTTAATTAAATTATATATATTCAAAATGTATACTGTTATGTTCTATGATACATATACATAGTGAAGTGATTACTACAGTCAACGTAATTAATATCCATATACACCTTTTTGTGTATGTGGCGAGAACACTTAAGATATACTCTCTTAGTAAATGTTTCCAAAGAAAACGTACAGATGACCAATAGGTATATGAAAAGGTGCTCAGCCTCACTAACCATTAGGGATATGCAAACCAAAATCTCAATGAGATATCATCCTACTCAAGTTAGAATGGCTATTATCAAAAAACAAACATAACAAGTGTTGGTGAGGATGTAAAGAAAAGGAAACCCCTGTGCACTATTAGTGAAAATGTAAATTAGCACAAGCATTATGGAAAACAATATGGTGCTTTCTCAAAAAATAAAAATGAAATTACCAAGTGGATATTTTCACTTTGAGGTTTGTCGGTGAAAAAGACAACACACAGCAGCAGGAGCAGACTGAGATACAGATCATATATAATGATGGGCCTTTAATGAGTAGCCACATTGATTGCTTTTATCACTGTTGAGAGCTGACCATGACAGCTCTCTGAATCCCTTAAAGATTTTCTAGATGAAATCAGAACTACCTGTGATTTACTTGCTCAGTCCATTTCATCTGCCTATGTTGACAAATCTGTTTCAATAATATATAGTCTTGAGACTCCCAAAACAGAGGACAGGACCCTCTATATACAGACCAGGCATGTTGGTGGTAGCTATAGCTGTTTAAAAGGGAAACTACTTCTAAACATTTCAGTCCCCATATTTGTATGAATCCAAAGAAGTGGTCACAATTTTCTACTACTCCACTTGCAGTTACTTGTTTAGGTGTTATCATACAATCACATTGTATGTAGAATGCATAATGGTTAGAGTAGACATTTATCTGTGATAGATTGCTTTCAGGTGGAATCATGAGTCTTGAAAGATTAGTAAGAATTTTCCCTGCTTAGGCCAAGATATTGGTGTGAATGTGTATATCTAACAGGAAAAAAAGCCCTGATATTTTAAATATCAACATACTGAAAAACATGAGATATTACAGATGAATTTGAGGGATCAATTATGAGGTCTTGTAGAAAGATATTTAATAGGAGACTGGAGAAATAGGAAATTTCTATATCATCAAGGAACTTGTCATTCGAAGTCTATTAGATTTTATCATGTAGGGCAAAGGATGTCATTGAGGAGTTTTAAAGAGGTGAGACAAATGATAAGATTTACATTTTAGAAAGATTACTCTGTGGCAGGATCAAGGATGTTTAGACAGAAAAGAAACCTTTGAAATGTGAATCTTCCTTGAATCCTCAGTAGAACTGAGATATGGTCCCTTTTTAATATACTTTTAAGTAATTATTAAGAAACTTTTGCAATTATTTTTAATATTTTTTAATAATTTATATTCTGTATTTTGTTTTTATCATTATAATTTTTTCATTATGGATATTTTTGTCTTCCTTTATTTCTTGTGGACCATAAACCCTATTTTTTATCTAGTATATACTGGCCATGGTGCTGACAGGCAGCAGGAGAGAAAGATAATATTTATTGACCACATTCTTTTTAGTAAGTACTCTGCTAGGTTCTTTTAACTTATAACTGCCTAAATGATACTAGGTGAGAAAGAGTTAAGTGGGGAGAAAAGTTCAGGTGCTATAGCCAGGGATAAACAGTTATTGGTTTTATAGAGAATGTATGGTGGTGATTGCTTTTCAGTCTAAAGAGAGTATATATTTCATTTTGGACCACGATCAGGAAATACCCTTTTCCTATTAAAGAATTTTTAAAATTCCTTTAGATGGCACAACATGTGAAGAATGTATTTTATTGTACTGAACTAGGGAATAGAGCACTACATAAGAGGTCAAGTTTTTAAAATAGAAAAGAAAAATATTTATAAAACCACACATAGAGAAAAGTCACATCAGGAATAATCACTTGTTAGAAAAGGGCAGAATAGCCCAGAACAAGAATATCCTTAAAGTAGAGGCATCAACAGAACATGCTTGAAAAAGACAAGAAAAAAGGAATCAAGACTGTATCATAAAATAATCTCTACTTTCAGTAATATTAAGTGAAGAATTTTCCATCACTCCTTAGTGAGGGATAATGACAAAGTTCAATGACACCTTGACTGTAAGGTATTCACTCTTGCTATTTGTAAGCAGGCTGGATTAAGCCTTTAATCTTTAACGGAGGTTCCTTTAGTCCCAACAAATCCTTCATTGTCATGATAAATCTCTTAGTTAAACATGCAATCCAAAGTTTGTTCCTAATAGGTAACTGGACTGGATTATTTTTTTAACTTTTAATCAAGGTTTTGAGTCCCAGAAGGAAGCATGGTAAAACATATCCCTCACAGATTTCCTTTTTACTTTATAAAGCTAATTATTATATATCTCACTTGATACACATGACCAGTCTATAAGATGGGAATTTTATCTATATTTTACAGAAAAAAATTAAGTTCAGAAAGAATTATTCATCTTAACACCACATATCCAGTAAGTATTAACAGTAGAGATGGGAAACAAACATAAAACTGTCTAATTTTATTTTTTTCAGTTGTCGTGTCCCTTTAATATCCTTTAAGCTAGAGCAGTTTTTCAAATTTTTATTATATTTCATTATGTATTTTTTTTTTTCCAGAGACAGAGTCTTGCTTTGTCACTCAGGCTGCAGTGTAAATGGCCTAACCAAGGCTCACTGCAATCTTGAACTCCTGAGCTCAGGTGATTCTCCTGCCTCAGACTCCTGAGTAGCTGGGACTACAGGCACATGCCATCACACCCTGCTATTTCTTTTTCTTTTACTTTTAGTAGAGAAAAAGTCTCGCTTTGTTGCCCCGGCTGTTCTCGAACTCCTGGCCTCAAGTGATCTTCCTGTCTTGGCTTCCCAAAGTTCTGGGATTACAGGCATGAGCCACCATGTGCTGTACAATATTTTTGAAGAACATAGGTAAATTGTTTTATAGAGTATCTTAGTTCATTAGGGCTCCTATAACAAACTACCATAGACTGGATGGTTTAGAAACCCCTGAAATTTATTTCTCACAGTTCTGGAGGCTACAAAGTCCCATGATTTAGCAGATTCAGTGTCTAGTGAGAGCCAGCTTCCTGGTTCATAAAGGCTGTCTTTTCATTGTGTCCTTATGTAGAAGACATGGAAAGAGAGTTCTCTGGAGTCTCTTTTATGAAGGCACTAATTTCTTTCTTAAGGGAAGAGCCCTCATGATCTATTCACTTCCCAAAGGCCCCAAATCTGAATACCATCACCTTTGTGATTAGGTTTCTATATATGAATTTGGTGGTAGGGTAGGTACAAACATTTAGTCTATAGCGTAGATTATCCTTCAACTTGAGTTGGTATTACAGTTTCATGGGATGAGATTTAGGTTACATAATTTTGGCAGAAATACTACAGCAGTTCTGCTAAGTCTTATATCCAGAGGCACTTCCTGTTGTTTAGTCCCATTACGGACAATTTTAGCTTCAATCATTTGATTAAGCGTGGTATCTACCAGGTTTCTCCACTGTAAAGTTACCATTTTCCCCCTTTGTAATTAAAAAGCATTTCATAGGTGATAATTGGAGACCATGTAAAAGTCCTCTTATTCTTTAAATTTTTAACTAAGAGATTTAGAATCTATTGATGATTCCTGTGTGAATTAGTTATTGTTATTACGGGTGCTGTCTTAGTCCATTTTATGCTACTATACCAGAGTGCTGTAGACTGGGTGATTTATAATGAATAGAAATTTGTTTGGGTCATTGTTCTGGAGGCTGGGAAGTCCAAAATTGAGGGACCACATTCTTGCTCTGTTATTCCATAGTGAAAGACATCGAGAGGGAGAGGGGATGAACTCTTCCTTTTATAAAGAACCTACTTTAAGGATAGTGGTATTAATGTATTTATGAGGGCTGAGCCTTCATGACCTAAAGCATCTCTTAAAGCTCTAACCTCTCAACACTATTGCACTGGGAATTAAGTTTCCAAAACATGAACTTTTGGAAACACATTCAAACTGTAGCATTTACTAATGGATAACTTTGTAATTCTATCATTTCTTTTTTAGTTATTAGTTGACTTTCTATTATGTATGAGGACATTGCTTCATGTTTGTTTCTATATGGATCCTTTATGTAACAGAATATAATCATTTAATATTGTTACTTAATATCATTATTTTGACATTTATACTGTTCCAGATTTGGATAGTAGATGCTCTTTCTAGTTGTCTAGTTTGTCATTATAACATGCCACTATCATTCCTTGAGTACTTTTTCACTGTTGGCACAAGATATTTGAGTTGCTTGTAATTTTCTCTCCCCTAGACTTGGAATCAGCTACTCTTTTTAAGGATCATTGGTTCTTTTAATAGAAAATCGTATTTAGAAAACAAAATTTATGGAGTGGGTATGCACATTGCTACTGGGGAGTTTTTGCTTCTAGTTTCTCTCAGCAGATAGATCTAGAATATAAGTATACGTATTATATATGTACTCACATATGTAAATGTGTACATATATATATACACACATCCATACATATGGATCCATGTGTATATCCAGGTATTTCTATATATGAAACCTATGATATATGAAACCTATGATATCACAATGATTGATTAGAATTGGAAGTACCATTGTGAAATTCAATTTAGATCAAAACTTTCTTAAAGACATAGAGGATAGAGAACCTGAAAATATTTATGTCTTAAGAAAATCTTTTTTTCTGTAATTAATTCTAAGGTGTTTTATTAGGATCTTTGTACAAAACAAATCAATAATGTGTTCAACAGTAATTTTATGTGAGTTACATAAATGTATATTATTCATCATGGGCAAATATAAATGTTCTTATATTTAGCCTTGATATAATTCAAACTATTAAACCACTATTCCATGTAAACATTTCCATAGGAATTTAAATCATTACTGCTCTGTTGACCTGATATTGAAAAAGAGCTTAGTTCACATAGTAGAATAGCTTTTCAGCCTTGCCATTAGATTATCATTCTCCTATATCACTTGCCTCAACTTAACTTGGCAACAGCTTGATGACTGAAGCTAAATGGTTGTCAATTTAACATTTAGCTCTTTTTAAATTGTAAATTGACAATTTATAATTGTATAAATGTATGGGGTTCAAAGTGATGATATGATTTGTGAATATAATATAGAATAATTAGTTCATGTTAGCTATCATATCCATTGCCTCATATATTTAACTTTTTTGTGATGAGAACATATGAAATTTGCTCTCTAGGAAATTTTGAAATATACAATATTATTAACTATATTCACAACACTGTGCAATAGAACTTTAAAAAAAACCCACATCCCTCTTGTCTGAGTGAGATTTTGTCCCCTTTGACCATTATCTCCCTATTCCCCACAACACCCAGCCTCTGTAATCACCATTCTACTCTCTGCTTCTATGAGTTTATTGTTTTAGATTCCACATATAAGTGAGTACATGTGGTATTTGTCTTTGTGTGCCTGGCTTATTTCACTTAGCATAATGTTCTCCAATTTCATCCATGTTGTTGAAAATGACAGAATTGTCTTTATTTTTAAGGCTGAATGGTATTACATTGTGTATTTACACCACATTTTCTTTTTTCATTCATCTGATGATGGACACTTATGTTGATTCCATATCTTGGTTATTATGAATAGTGCTGCAATGAGCATAGGAAAGCAGACATCTCTTTGACCAACTGATTTCAAACCTTTTGGGCAAACACCCAGAAGTGGAGACAGTGGATCATATGGTAATTCTATTTTTAGTTTTTTGAGGAAATTCTATACAGTTTTCCATAATGATTGTACTCACATTCCCACTAACAGTGTACAAGGATTCCCTTTTCTCCACATCCTTGCCATTATTTGTTATCATTTGTCTTTTGGTAATAGCCATTTTGACAGGTGTGAGATATTATCTCATTGTGGCTTTAATTTGTATTTCTTAATGATTAATGATGCTGATAATTTTTTTCATGTCTGTTGGCCGCTTATATGTGTTATTTTGAGAAATGTCTATTCATTTCCCTTACTCATTTTTTAATTGGGTTGTTTTTTCTTGATACTTGTTATTTGAGCTCCTTGTATATTTTGGATATTAACTCCTTATTGTATGTATGACTTATAAATATTTTCTCCCAATTTATAGATTGTCACTTCACATGGTTAATTGTTTCATTTGCTGTGTAGAAGATTTTAAATTCAATGTAACCTTATGGTGTTGTTTGTGTTGCCATTGCTTTTGAGGTCAAATATAAAAAATCCTTACATAGATAAACATTGCATCATTTTTCCTATGTTTTCTTCTGGTAGTTTAACAGTTTTTGCTTTTACATTTAAGTCTTTACTAAAACTGGCTAACTTTAAATCACTTATCTAGATATGCATCATATCTGTGAATGTCTTCTTAAACTCCTCACTGAATTACAAGTGGTATTGGTGTGTGAAAGGGATATGTAAGGATAAAAGTAAGAGAAGATTTTTCCACTTACCCATTCAACAAATATGCATTTAGTGCCTATTATATGGCATGTTCAGTCTAAGAGATTGTTCTGGAAATCATAGCCACTGTATCTTGTGTAAAACGGTTGGTGTTTGCCAAGAAAAATTGGTAAGAACATTAAGTATTTTGAAATGGAGTCCTTTATATAAGAATGAGATGCAGTACTTGAAGAGATGTGTTAGAGTACACTGATATCCTAAAAATTACAGTTGATAGATCTTAATGGCATAACAAGATCTAACCTTTTGTACATTGCCATTAATTAATATGTTCCCCCTTAGTCAACTGAATATAGAACTGATTGAAATTGAGGATTTGAAATGTCAACATTTTCCTAGTTCTTTGTTAGTATACCGTGATGTATTCTTAGAATAACTATCCTGAATACTTCCTCGGACTGAATGTGCTGGTCAATCAAGAAACAATTCTTTAATGACTAGCAAAGATGATTTCGTGAAATAAACCAGATTTTCTCAGCTAAGGAAATAGCATACTTAATGTTTTCCAAATTCTTATATTTTTAAATATTTTTATAGTAAGTCATTCTGGGTTTTTTAACCTTTTACCATGAAAGTTTTCAATCATGTAGAAAAACCTAAAATAACCTTACACTAAGGACCTACATGTTGTCAACCTAGATTCTCTAATTATAATTATTTCTACATGTTATACCACATATATATCCATATCCTTATGGATTTTTCCATTTATCTTACTTTTCTGATGCAATTTTTTAAAAAGTTGCAGACATCAGTACATATTATCTGAAACACTTCAATATGCATGTTATTAACTTGAGCTCAATATTACTGTTTATTTATGTTCTTTTCCTTACAACTTTATTGAGGTATAATTTATGTGCAATAAACTGCCCACATTTGGGCACATAGTTAGATGAGTTTTGACATGAATACTTGTGCAGGAATGCAATGTTACAATCAAGATAATGAAAATTCCCTTCACCTCCAAAAGTTTCCTCATGCCACTTTGATATCCATCACTCCCTCTGCTCCCTAGACAACCACTGATCTGTTTTTTGATACTAAATGTTATTTTGCATTTTATATAAAGGGAATTATACAGTATGTATGATTTTATCTATATACTTTCACTCTGCATAATGTTTTTGAGATTCCTCTATGTTGTTATATTATTAAAGTTTA
Organism: Avahi laniger; assembly: GCA_963575035.1. Lineage (NCBI taxonomy): Eukaryota > Metazoa > Chordata > Mammalia > Primates > Indriidae > Avahi > Avahi laniger. Next base: position 41,949 of record CAUYSK010057692.1, read on the forward strand.
CTTTTCCTTCTCATTGCTGAGTAGTATTTCATTGTAAAAATATAAGACTAATATAAACAGCTCTATGCACACAAACTAGAAAATCTAGTGGAAAATAGATAAATATGTGGAAATACACAAACTCCTGACCTTGAATCAGGAAGAAGTGGAAATCCTGAACAGACCAATAATGAGTAGCAACGTTAAAAGAGTAATAAAAAATCTCCCCCAGGCAAAAACAAAAAGCCCAGGACCAGACAGATTAACAGCCAAGTTGAACGATACTTACAAAGAAGAACTGGCAATAATGCTATTGAAACTGTTTTAAAAGGTTGAGAAGAAAGGAATCCTCCCTAACTCATTCTAAAAAGCCAATATTGCCCTAATAATAAAGCCATGAAAGAACACAAGAAAAGAAAACTACAGACCAATATTACTGATGAACATAAATGCAGAAATCCTCAACAAAATACTAGCAAACTGAATCCAAAAGGATATAAAAACTATAATTCAACATGATCAAATTTGATTTCATCCCAGTGATGCAAGGACAGTTCAACATACACAAATAAACAAATGTGATTCACCACACAAACACAATTAAAAGCAAAAATGATGTGATCATCTCAGTAGATGTGGCAAAAGCATTCAGTAAAATCCAGCACTGCTTTATGATAAAAATCCCTTAACAAACAAGGCATACAAGGAACATACCTCAAAATAACAAAAGTCATATATGACAAACCCACAGGCAACATAATACTGAATTGGGAAAAGTTGAAAGCATTACCCCTAAGAACTGGCACAAGACAACGATGACAACTTTTACCACTTCTCCACAATATAGTGCTGGAAGTCCTAGTCGGAGCAATCTGGCAAGAGAAATAAATAAAGAGAATCCAACTTGGAAAAGAGGAAGTGAAACTATCTCTGTTTGCTGATGATATGATCTTATACCTAGAAAATCCTAAAGACTCCTTCAAAAGACTCCTAGAATTGATGAATTAATTCAGTAAAGTCTCAGGTTACAAAAATCACTGTACACAAATCAGTAGCATTACTATACACTAATGACAACCAAGCTGAACTAAAACGAACTCAATCTCATTTACAATAGCTGCAGAAAATACCTAGGAATATATTTAACCTAGGAAGTGAAAGATCTCTACAAGAAAAAATACAAAATACTGATGAAAGAAATCATAGGTGACACAAACAAATGGAAAAACATTTTATTCTCATGGATTGGAAGATTCAATTTGATAAAATGTCCATGCTGACCAAAATAATCTACAGATTCAATGCAATTCCTATCAAATTACCAATATCATTTTCCACAAAATTAGAAAAAATAATACTAAATTTCATATGGAATCAAGAAGAAGCCTGAATAGCCAAAGCAAGTCTAAACAGAGGCATCATATCACATGATTTCAAAATATACTACAAAGCTATAGTAAACAAAACAGCATGGTACTGGTATAAAAGTAGATACATAGAATGATGGAACAAAATAGAGAACCCAGAAATAAAATCATATACCTACAACTAAGTGATCTTTGACAAAGCAGACAAAATCATACATTGGGGAAAGGACACACTATTAAGTAAATGGAGCTGGGAAAATTGCATAGACTCATGCAGAAGAATGAAACTGACTTCCTATCTCTCATCATATACAAAAATTGACTCAAGATGGATTAAAGACTTAAAGGTAAGACCTAAAACCATAAAAGTTCTAGAAGAAAACCTAGGAAAAACTATTCTCAACATTGAACTAGACTTTTAAGACTCCAAAAGTGAACAAAACAAAAACAAAAAATAAATAAATGGGACTTAATTAAACTAAAAGCATCTGCACAGCAAAAGAAATAATCAACAGAGTAAATAGACAACCTAAAGAATGGGACAAAGTATGTGTAAATGATGCATCTGGCAAAGGACTAATATCCAGAATCTACAAGTATCTCAAGCAAATCAGTAAAAATAGCAAATAACCCCATTAAAAAGTACACAAAGATACGAACAGATTTAAAATAAAAAAACAACAAATGGCCAAGAACCAAATGAAAACATGTTCAATATCACTAATCACCAGAAAATGCAAATCGTAACCACAATGAGATACCTGTCAGAATGGCCATTTTTAAAAGTTCAAAAACAATAGATATTGGCATAGATGCAGTGAAAAGGGAATGCTTGTGCACTGTTGCCGGGAATGTAAATTAGTACAGCCTCTATGGAAAACAGTATGGAGATTTCCCCAAGAACTAATAATAGATCTACTGTTTAATCTAGCAATCCCACTACTAAGTATATACTTAAAAGAATATGTCATTATATAAAAAAGACACCTGCATTTGTATGTTTATCACAGTACAATTCACAATTGCAAGATATGAATCAACCTAAGTGCTCATCAACTGATGAGTGGATAACTACACACACACACACACACACACACACACACACACCGTGGATTACTTCTCAGTGATTAAAAAGAATGAAATAATATCTTTTGCAGCAAGTTGGAAAGAACTGGAGGACTCTTATTCTAAGTGCAGGGTCTCAGGAATGGAAAAGCAAATACTGCATGTTCTCAGTTATAAATGGGAGCTGAGCTATGGGTATGTATGGTCATACAGAGTGACATAACAGACATTGGAGACTCAGAAGGTAGAGGGTGGGAGGGAAGTGAGGAATGAAAATTGCCTATTAAATACAATGTCCACTATTTGCTGACCAGTAAAAGTCTAGACTTCACCACTGCACAATTCAAACATGTAACAAAAAACCATTTGTACCCTCTAAATCTATTGAAATAAATTTTAAAAAATAAAAAAAAATCAAAGTCCAATACTCATATATACACACACACACATACACACACACACATATATGTATACGTACATATATGTGTGCGTATATATATTTATTTTACAGGTTTTTGTTTGTTCATGCATTTGTTGATGAGCAACTGAGCCACTCCAGTTTGCATCTAAAATGACAAGCTACTATTTTTGTTTTACCATTCTTGTACTAGACTTTTGTAGTCATGTTTTTTAATTCTTTTGGGTGAATACCTAGAAGTGTGCTGCTGGGTCATAAGTAGGTATATGTTTAAATTTTATAATAACTTGCTATAGCCTTGCCCCAAATGGTTGTGCTATTTTACGTTACCGATAATAGTATATAAAAGTTCTGGTTGCTCCATATCCTCACCAGTATTCAGGACTGACAGCCTTTTTAATTTAGTCATTTTGGTAGGTTTGTGATGGTATCTCATTTTGACTTTAATTTACAATTCTTTAAGGACTAGTGAGTATTCTTTCAAGTGAATATTGGTCTTTCATGGCTGAAATATTTTGTTCATATTTTAATTGGATTGTTTTTATTTTTATTATTGATTTGTAGGCATTCTTTTTATATTCTGGCTACCAGTGCTTTAAGAGATCTCTTCCTGGTGACTATTTTCAACCAATCCATGAATTGTCTATTTTTTTTTAACCAGTCTTTCGATGAGGAAATATTTTCATTTTCTAATTTTAAAAAGTTTCTAATATATTATTAAATTTTAAATTGTTTTATGGTTATTGCTTTATGGATTCTAAGAAAGCATTGTCAAGCCTCAAGTCATATTCTCCTACATTTTGTCATAACAAATGTATAGTTTTAAAATTTACATTTATACCTATGGTTCATTTCAAATTAATTTGGGGGTATGATGTGAGAGAGGGGCTACAGTTGAATTTGTTTTACATATTGATGTCCAGGTGTTCCAGCAAGATTTGTTTAAATTTTATTTCACTATTGAATTGCTTTTGTGATTTTTTTTTAAATCAAGTAATCATATATATGTGGGGTTTTCCTAGGCTCTCTATTCTGTTTCTTTGATATACTACTATCCTTATATCAGTACCATATTGTCTTGTTACTGTAACTTTATAATAAGTTTGAAGTCAAGTTGTATAAGTTTTTTTTAAAGATTTCTTTAGATATTGCCCTTAGGTTTCAACATCTAACTTCCATTATGCAAAAGCATTTATTAGATATATTTAAGATAGTAGTTGACATTTACAAGATTTTAAAATTTAACTCTCTTTAAATTACATTTTATTTTAAAATCAGTAGACTTGAGAGGATCATCCTTGATGTGTACAGGAGGTTTTTTCATTTGTGTTTGTTTTATAGTTGGGAAAGGAAATAAAGAGTTTAAGGTTGGAACAGTAGTCAGAGGACAGATAAAATGACAGAGAAGAAGGGATGTGTTTATCTCCCGCTGAGACCCAAGAGATACTTTTTTTGCCGCTCTTAAAAAAGAGATTACAAAAATAAATGAACAGAATTTATTTTCAATGATTTAGGATACAATCAAAACTACTTTAGAGATAAGAGGGAAATATTATATTTTTGTCTTTCTTAAGATAATGTTTTGTCCAACAAAAGGGCACATTAAAAAATGAAAATTAACTGTTTATAAGAATCTGGGGAAACCCACTCTCTCATGCACTGTTGGGGAGATAGTATAAAATATAATGAGTCCTTCTGGCAAGACAATTTAGGAGAATATTACCAAATTTTTAAGGTACATATCATTTGATCCAAAAATTCCTCTTCTGAGTCTCTATCTAAAGACATACTTGTACATGTACACAAATATGTACACACAAGCATTTTCATTGTGTTAATGTCTATGATAGCAAAATAAAAAAGATAGAGAAAGCTACTTTTATGAGTTGAATTGTGTCCCTGAAAAGGTACATTGAATCCCTAATCCCCGTACCTCAGAATATGACCCTATTTGGAAATAATCTCATTTCAGATTAGTTAAAATGAGATGATACTTGAGTAAGATGGGCCCCTAAACCAATATGATTGGTATTCTTTTAAGAGAGGAAGATGCCTTGTGAAGACAGGCATGCATAAAGGGAAGAGGATGTAAAGTTACACAGGGAGAAGATGACCATGTGACTAGAAATATAGATCTATAAGGAAGGAAGAGCAAGAATTACCAGCAAACACCAGACTCCAGAAGCAAGGAAGTATTCTCCCCTGAGCCAACAGAGTGATCATAGCTCAGCCAACAACTTGATTTCACACTTTTAGCCTCCAGACTGTGAGACAATAAATTCAATTGTTAAAAAAAGACCTGAGAAAAATAATTGATACTTTTATTTATTATAATTAATGCCAAAGTTCACAGGTATCACTTCGGACATTCTTGGGAATGACTATCTTCACCATTTAAGTTATTTCATTTCTCTTCTCTGTCCTCTTCTCCTAATCTTTTTGCAAATTCCACCCTTATTTTTTAAATTAATCCTTCAACAATGCCATTGTTCTAAATGGAACATCTTTCTTCTTAATAGGAATTCTATTCATTTACTTTCTCAAATCTTAATTCTTCTGTTTAATCACTATACCATTATGTGTTTGTTTACATGTCACTTTAGCCTGGTCCTTTTGTGCTTTACAGCAGCAGGGGTTCCCAAACTCTGGTGAGTTGTATAATTATTTCATTACATATTACACAATGTAACAATAATAGAAATAAAGTACAAAATAAATGTAATGAGCTTGAATCATCCCAACGCCATCCCCTCCTCCCCCGGTCCATGGAAAAATTGTCTTCCATGAAAACGGTCCCTAGTGCGAAAAAGGTTGAGGACTGCAGCTTTACAGTATTAGTTAATTTATTTTGTTTTCCAGTCTATTGTGTTCTAAGGAGAACAGAGTCAAACACTATACTTTAGAATACTTGGGAAATAGTGCATAAAAATATGATAGCTAAAAGATAATATTCATCTTATGGAAACACAATACAAAATTCACCATTCATGTATCTGTGATATGTTACTAGTGAGATTTCACAGGAACCTCTGTCCCACCTATGTCTTAAGGATTATTAAAATGTTAAACATAGGTATCATAAACAGTGACTTTTTAATCTTTCAGTACTAAAGTTCTGTCCCTTTGATGGAGTTAAAGGTGAACACAATTTTTTCATCATGAATTCCACTGAATATATCCAGGTGCCAATACAGTTAACAGACATATTTTTTAATAATCTAGTGATCATGGAGCTTCTAAAATTTGAATCTAGATGAAATTGTCATAACTTTGTAATTTTTTTCTTCATATGATGAAATAGCAAATTGTTTATTTTTTTCAGTAGTGAGAACAGAAAAGCAATGAACAAGTTTAGTGATATATTTTTTTTTTCTCATTCAAAACCACTATTTATGGGATGGTTTTCAGAATGTCTTATTTTTGGAATTATCACCATTGCTGATTATTTGTTTTAATAGTAGATCTGTGAACCTTTTCAGAACACAATTTCAAAGTTTCTTATGAGCAATGGATTGACTACAAAGACCCGCATAAACCCACAAACACACACAGAGACAGATAGCATTGTAGTTAGCTAAGACTACCACCTCTTGTAGAATTGAGGAAGCCACACATAGCAGGAGTAAAGCATTACCTCATTGAAGCTTCCTTTGGCTCCTAAAATCCCTAAAGAAGGCATTTGATTGTGTGAGATAATGCCCACTGAGGATTATGCCGTACTTAAATGAAATAGCTATTTCTTGCTGTATCATTCAGAAATAAATGAAGAAAATATCCATGATATGAAATAGTAAGAAACTTTTGGGGATTGGGACCTTTTTGTTTGTTCTCCAGCCAAACTTAGCATAAACTGGGCTACATTCTCTAGGAGGCAGGAAGATAGGAAAATATCCAGATGTGGAGTAATATTTCCAGAAAAATGTCAGGCAATATGGTCCAGAAGTCCCCAAGTAATATATCTTCAGTACTCCAATATTTTTGAGAACCCATTTATATCACAAAATATTGAATGATAAAATAATTTAAAGACATATTTCCATTAAATCTTATGGTGACATCAAAAGATGAAAATAATATATTATTTTATAAGAGTAGTTAAATCTTGATTTAGATCTCAGAACTAATATTTGCATTGTGCACTGCTCTCAGTGAAAAAAAGCATGAAGTCAAATACAAAAAAAGCAGATGTGGAATCTTGAGAATTATTTCATATAAAAAAGCCTCATTCATTACTCCCACTTTGAACAAGTATGTAAGTGAAAGTATGAAGATTTAAATATTACCTCCCTTTACATTGTATATTGTGACAGTTTTAAAAACATGTGTACAATATTTGTCACTTCTCTCTTCAAGAGGTGAAGCTTAATTTGCCTCTTCCTGAGTATGGGCTCACTTAGTAATTCTGTTCTAATGGCAAGAAAACTTCAGAAATGAATATATATCACTTCCAAATTTAGATCATTAAAAGAACACAGCTTATTCTCTGTCTTTCTCTCTCTCTCTCTCATCACTTGCACTGGGGAACAGACTGCCATTTATGACCAACCCTATGGAGAGGCCATGTGGCAAGGAACTGAGGCCTTCAGCAACCACGTAAGTAAACTTGGAAGTGGATTCTCCAATCTTCATTGATCCTTGAGGTGGTTACAGCCTGGCTAAGAACTTGACTAAACCTCAGGAGAGACTCTGAGCCACAAACACCTAGCTAAGCTAATCCTGGTTTTATGATCCTCAGAAACTGTGTGAGATTAAAAAATATTTGTTGCTAAATTTTGGGATAAGTTGTTATGCAACAATACTAATTGTGTGTGTGTGTGTGTGTGTGTGTGTGTGTGTATACATATATATGTATATATAAATATATAGAGAGAGAGCAAGAGCGGGGGGGGGAGAGAGACATAGAGACAGATACAGAAAGACACAGAAACAAACAGAATGTTTTGGCAAATAAACTAACATATTCATAAATACAAAGGATTTTTTTATAATGCATACTCTAAAATATAATACTCATGCCTGTTTCAATTCAATAGATCAGAGACCACTGTGAAAACAGTGTGCCTACTGCATAAATATCCCTCACAAACTCACTGTTTTGTACTAAAATTATTTTATATGGCTATTTATGATAGATGTCTCATAGCTGAAATATCCAGATGGGAACAATGAAATTCACATTATTATAATGCTTCCAACCTTAGAAAGGATGTAGTTCGATTTTTTTTTAAATTAATTAGGTGAAGAAATTAAGAGGCATTCGTGACTTTCCCTCTAAGCAACTCATTGTTTACCTAAGCTTGGACTAAGAAACAACTCTCTCAAGCTCATTCAAAACAACTTTTAGTCTAATCTTAGGTTAATCTGTGGACAGAAGTCAAGAATATTTTCATGTTACACAAAATAATTACAAATATCTGGAATGTAAGATATACCAAAAATACCTGTCATTTAGTATTTTATGTTTTTAACATAGCCAGATTATATCATAATATAAATGCCATAATTTTACTAAGGTAGATTAAAAATCAACTGAAACATTTTTATTATTATTTTATCAGAATATGATTGAATATTTATGTAAATTTTAGTAAAATTATGATGGGAAAACAAATATTATATAAAGGCCAAATTGTTTCTAATGCCTTAATCTTCAAAATGTAAAGACTCAAGATTCATGTGTTGTTTTTCTGTTTTGCAATTTGATCTTGGAAAATCCTATAACTCTCTTGTTACAACAGTTAGACATTCTCTGAAGTATCTACTAACAAGCAGAAAGACAAAAGCCCAGGTATATGATTATACTTGAATTTATGTTCTGATTCTGAATCACTGAGGATTTCAATTTCATTTGCAAGAAAATCATGATGTTGGAAACTCCTGTGGGTTCCTAATTACCTAATTGCCACCATGCTTATTATGCATGGTAGATGTAGGAGCTCCTAAAATATATCAACAAATAGGAGTAACACCAAAAATCTTGTTTGGGCCAAAGCATCAGAAGACTGCTATTGCATTTAAGAAAGATTCATATGATTTTCAGATATAAGGTTTAATACAGGCACAGTAATGCATCCATTGCAAAATAGAAATCATTTGTTTTATTAAGAGGATTTTTAAACCTTTTAGAACCTTGACATTGTGTAACAGCTTACCTCTTTGGGCAGTATGGACATTTTAACAACACCAATTCTTCCAATCCATGAGCATGGATGGTTTTCCGTTTGTTTATGTCATCTATGATTTCCTTCATCAGTATTTTATAATTATATTTATAGAGACCTTCACCTCGTCAGTTAAGTCCTTCCTAGGTATTTTACACAATTCCCATCAAAATACCAATGGCATTATTCACAGAATTAGAAACAAAAATCCTAAAATTCATATAGAATCAAAAAGGAGCCTGAATAGCCAAAGTAATCCTAAATAAAAGAAAAAAGCTGTATGCATCACATTACCAGACTTCAAATTATACTGCAAGGATATAGTAACCATAATGTCATGGTACTAGTATAAAGTAGACACACAGAACAATGGAATAGGATAAAGAACCCAGGAATAAAACAACATACCTACAACCAACTGATCTTTGAAAAGCAGACAAAAACATTCACCAGGGAAAGGACACCCTTATTGAATAAATGGAGCCGGGAAAACTGGATACCCACATGTAGAAGACTGAAACAGGATCCGCACCTCTCCCGCTCACAAAAATCAACTCGCAGTGGATAACAAACTTAAACCTAAGGCATGAAAGAATAAGAATTCTAGAAGAAAATGTTGGAAAAACTCTTATAGACATTAGCCTAGGTAAAGAATTTATGAAGAAAACCCCAAAGGCAATCACAGCAACAACAAAAAGAAATAAATGGGACCTGATCAAATTAAAAAGCTTCTGCACAGCCAGAGAAACTGTCACAAGAGCAAACAGGCAACCCACAGAATGGGAGAAAATTTTCGCATGTTACACATCCAAGAAAGGGCTAATAACTGGAATCTGTATAGAACTCAGGAAAATCAGCAAGAAAAAAATCAAACAACCCTATCAAGAAGTGGGCAAAGGACATGAACAGACTCTTTTCAAAAGAAGATAGACTAATGGCCAAAAACATATGAAAAAAATGCTCAACATCTCTAATCATCAGGGAAATGAAAATCAAAACCACAATGAGATATCACTTATCTCCAGTGAGTATGGCCTTTATCAAAAAGTCCAAAAACAATAAATGTTGGTGTGGTTGCAGAGAGGTAGGAACACTCCTACATTACTGGTGGAACTGCAAACTAGTACAACCTCTGTGGAAAATAATATGGAGATACCTCAAAGAGCTACAAGTAGAACTACCATTTGACCCTGCAATCCATTACTGGGCATCTACCCAAAAGAACAAAAGACATTCTATAAAAAGGACATCTGCACTAGAATATTTATAGCAGCACAATTCAGAATTGCAAAGATGTGGAAACAACCCAAGTGCCCATCAATACCTGAGTGGATTAATAAAATGTGGTATATGTATACCGTGGATTTCTACTCAGCCACAAAAAACGATGGTGATCTAGCACCTCTTGTATTATCCTGGATAGAGCTGGAACCCATTCTACTGAAGGAAGTATCACAAGAATGGAAAAACAAGCACCACATATACTCACCATCAAATTGGTTTTAACTGATAAACATTTGAGTGTACATATAGTAATAACATTCATTGGTTGTCGGGCGGATGGGAGAGGGGAATGGGCATACACACAGCTAATGGGTGTGGTGCATACTGTCTGGGGGATGGACACGCTTGAAGCTCTGACTCAGAGCAAAGGCATTATATGTAACCTAACCATTTGTATCCCCATAATATGCTGAAATAAAAAAAAGAAATCTATGAACATTGATGAAAAAATTGAAGAGGAAACAAAAATGAAAAGATATTCCAGGATCATTGATTGGAAGCATCAATATTGTTAAAATGTCCATACTACCCAAAGCAATCTACAGATTTAATGCAATCTCTATCAAAATACCAATGACCTTCTTCACAGAAATAGAAAAAAACTCATCCTAAAATTTATATGAAACCACAAAAGACCCCTAATTTCCACAGCCATCTTGAGTAAAAAGAATAAAACTAGAGGAATCTCATTATCTGACTTCAAATTATACTACAGAGCTGTAATAACCAAAATGACATGGTACTGGCATAATAACTGATACATAGACCAATGAACAGCATAGAGCACCCAGAAATAAATTCACATATCTATAGTGAACTTATCTTCAACAAAAGTGCCAAGAACATACAATGGGGAAAGGACAGTCTCTTCAATAAATGTGAGAAAACTGGATATCCATATGCAGAGGAATGAAACTAGACCCTTATCTCTTGCCAGGTACAAAAATTAAATCAAAGTGGATTTAAGACTTAAATCACAGACCCGAAAATATGAAACTAATAAAAGGAAACATTGTGGCAAGGCTTCAGGATATTGGTCTGGGCAAGGACTTACTGAATAATACACACAAAGCACATGCATCCAAAGCACAATTGGACAAATGGGATCACATCAAACTAAAAAGCTTATGTACAGTGAACAAAACAATTAACAAAGTGAAGTGACAACTCACAAAATTGGAGAAAATATTTGTAAATGACCCATCTGACAAAGGATTAATACCTATAATATATAAGGAATTCCAACCACTCAACAGAAAAAATCAAATAATTAGATTAAAAAATGGACAAATTATCTGCATAGACATTTCTCAAAAGAAGACATACAAATGGCCAATGAAAAAATGCTCAACATCATTATTCATTAGAGAAATGCAAATCAAAACTACAATGAGATATCATGTCACCCCAATTAATCTGGCTTTTATCAAAAAGACAGGCAATAACGAATGCTGGCAAGGATGTGGGGAATTCAGTATATTGAAAAGTTTCTGCACTCCCATATTTATTGCAGCACTATTCACAATAGCCAGGAGTTGTAATCATTCTAAGTGTTCATCAACAGATGAATGGATAAAAAAATTGCTTTACATATATACAGTGGAATATCATATAGGCACAAAAATGAATCAAATCCTTCTAATTGCAACAACATGGATGGAACTGGAGAATGTTATGTTAAATGCAATAAACCATACACAGAAAGACAAAACTTTCATTTTCTCACTCATATATGAGTGAGCTTTGATTGGAGGGTTCTATGAGTCACACCCTGAATCTCATAAAAGAGCCTTCTTGGCCACCTTTGGAGAGAGATGTCAGCAAAATGGCAGAATAGATACAATCTGGCTTCACTTTCTCCCACAGAAAACCAAAACTAAGTATCCAGCATCAAGATTATCTCTAAAAATATCCAAAAAATCAAATATGAGGGTGAGACAATCCCCTGGGCCACAGAGAAGTGAAAAACTCAGCAGATGGTAAGAGAAAAGGATTTCTCTATACATGAGACCACTCTGCCAATCTGTCAGGCACTGCACATAGAGAATTTCTGCAGGACTCACAGGTTTTTCACTGAAAACAATGAGATCAAGGTGGAAAGCCAGTTTCTCCATCATCTTGGGTTTCCTTGCAGAGAAACTACTCCTAATTTAAACCATGAGAAGTGCGGGTAGTGCCTATAAGGAGAAAAAAACCTGGAGACAGCTAGAGACAAAGAGAGGAGGCAAGACTAGTAACACCAGTCTTCAAAATCTTTATCTCAGTCAAAAGAGGTGGCAAATCAGAATGTCTGTTCAGCAGTACCATGCTGTAGGAGCCATGCATGAACCCCTAGACAGCTTTCCAACACATATTTCCTCCAGGGCTCCTACCCACTACCATTAACCAATCCTGGACAGTGCTGCAAACATATGTGAGAGCCAACAGAAACCTGGGCTTAAGGTTCCATCTAGTGTCCAAAAGAAGGTAGCAATCTAGGATTCAGACGAATCAGAGACAACAGCAAAGAATCTCTAATCAACATACCCTAGAAAGACTAAAAAGCCAAATATCAATGACTGAAATAAATAACTAACCCTTCAGTGAAAAGCCATACATATATATGCACAAGAGACAACAGAAACAGGAAACTATCTTCCCCAAAGGGACAAAGCAATGAGGCAGGTATTTACCCTGAGATGGCAATATGTGAGCTCTCAGATCAACAATTTAAAATAGCAGTTGTAAGGAAACACAGCAAACTCCAAGATAACACAGAAAAGTAATTCATATATTTATCAATTTAACAAAAGGATTGAAATATAATAAAAAAACTCAGAAATCCTTGAACTTAGAAATATATTTGCTGAAGTGAAAGTGCATTAGAAGCTCTTAACAGAAGAATGGTCAAGCAGGAGGAAAAAAAGCAATGATCTCAAAGACAGGATATTTGAAAATAGAAATGAAAAACGAGACATAACAACCAATACCACAGAAATACAAATGATCATTAGAGATTGTTATGAACAACCATATGCCAACAAATTGGAAAACACAGAAGGAATGGATACATTACTGGACACATACAACCTACCAAGATTGAACCATGAAGAAACAGAAAACCTGAACAGAGCAGTAGTAAGTAATAACATCAAAGCAGTAACAAAAAGTCCCCCGTCAAAGAAAATCCCAGGACCTGTCAGCTTCACTGCTGAATTCTACCAAACATTTAAGGAAGAACTAAATCAAATTCTATTCAAACTGTTCAAAAACTATTGAAGAGGACAGAATACTTGCAAACATATTTTACAAGGCCAGCATTACCCTGATGCCAAAGTAAGACAAGGATACAAGAAAAAAATAAAACTACAGGACAATATCCCTGATGAACATAAATGAAAAAGTCCTCAGCGAAATACTAGCAAACCAAATTCAACAACACATTAAAAATATTATTCACCATGATCAAGTCAGATTTATCCCAGGAATACAAAAATGTTTCTTTTTAACACCTGCAAATCAGTAAACATGATACATCACATCAACAGAAACAAGTACAAAAATCATATGATCATTTCAATAGATGCTGAGAAAGCATTCAACAAATTTCAACATCCCTTTATGATAAAAACTCTTAACTGGCTATAGTGGGAATATACACTAAAACAATAAATGCCATATATGACAAACCCACAGCTAACATCATACTGCATGGGAAAAATTGAAAGTGTTTTTTCTAAAACCTTGAACAAAAAACAAGGATGCCTATTTTAACCACTTTTATTCAACATAGTACTGGAAGTCCTAGCCAGAACAATTAGATAAGAGAAAGAAATAAAGGACATCCAAATTAGAGGAAGTCAAATTGTCCTTGTCCACAGGCAACATGATATTATATTTAGAAAACACTGAAGACTCCACCAACACTTTTAGAACTTATAAATAGATTCAGTAAAGTTTTATAATACAAAAGCAACATATAAAAATTAGCATTTTTAGATGCCAACAGCAAAAAAATGAAAAAAAAAATCAAGAAAGCAATCCCACTTACAATAGTTACAAAAAATATAAAATACCTAGCAATTACTTTAGCCAGAGAAGTGAAAGATCTATATAAGAAAAACTATAAAACACCTATGAAAGAAACTGAAGAGGACACAGAACAAAGGAAAGACATTTAATGTTCATGGATTTGCAGAATTAGTATTGTTAAAATTTCAATACTACCCAAAGTGATCTAGAGATTCAATGTAATCCTTATCAAAATACCAATGACATTCTTCACAGAAACAGAAAGAAAATAAAATCCTAAAATTTATATAGAACCACAAATAAACCTTGAATAGCCAAAATAATCCTGAGCAAAATAATAATAATAATAATAATAAAAATAATAATAATAATAAAGCTGGGGACACCATACTATCTGCCTTCAAAATATATTATATTACAAGATGGTAGCAAACAAAACAGCACAGTGCTGGCATAAAAATAGACATATAGACCAATAGAACAGAATAGAGAACTCAGAAATAAATATATACATTTACAGCCAGCTAATTTTCAACAAAGGTGCCAAGAACATACAGTGGGGAAAGGACAGTCTCTTGAATAAATGGTGGTGGGAAAACTGGATATCCATATGCAGAAGAATGAAGCTAGATCCATATGTCTACCATATACAAAAATCAAATTAAAATGAATGAAAGACTTAAATCTAAGATCTGAAACTTTGAAATGACTAGAAGAAAATATTCAAGAAGCACTTAAGGACATTGGTCTGGGCAAAGACCTTTTGGATGAAACCTCAAAAGCACAGGTGACAAAAGCAAAACTAGAAAAATGGTATTACATCATGCTAAAAATCTCTACACTGCAAAGTAAACACTCAACAAAGTGAAGAAACAAAGGACAGATTGGGAGAAAAAAATTGCAAACTACTCATCTGACACAGGACTAATAACCAGAATATATAATAAACTCAAACAACTGAGTAAAAAAATACCCAAAAAACAAACAAAAACAAATAATTCAAAAGTAGGCAAATGATTTGAATAGACCTTTCTCAAAAGAAGACATGCAAATGGCCAATAAGTATGTGAAAAAATGTTCAGCATCACTAATCATCAGGGAAGGGTAAATAAAAACCACAATGAGATATCATTTCATTGCAGTTAAAAAATGGCTTTTATTAAAAAGATAGAATAATGGATTCTGGTTGGGATGCAGAGAAAGGGGAATCTCATACACTATTATTGAGAATGAAATTAGTACAGCCACTTTAGAAAACAGTATGGAGGTTCCTCAACAAACTAAAAGTAGAACTACCATATAATCCAGCAATCCCACTGCTGGATGTACATCCAAATGAGAGAAAATAGGCATATTAAAGAGATATCTGCATTTCCATATTTATTGCAGCCCTATTCACAATAGACAAGATAGAGAGTCAACCTAAGTGTCCATTAATGGATGTATGGATAAAGAAAATGAAATACTTATACACTATGGAATATTATTCAGCCATCATACAGAAAATATCTTGTCATTGGCAGCAACATAGATAGACCTGGAGGTCATTATGTTAAGTGGAATAAGCCACGCACAGCCACACAAATATTGCATATTCTCCCTAACATACGGGAGCTAAAAAAGTGAATCTCACTAAGAGAGTAGTTGTTACAAAAATCAACACACGCTGGATCACAGATCTAAACCTAAGGAGTCAAACTATTAGAACTCTAGAGGAAGAAGTTGGAAATTCTCTTCTAGACATTGGCCTAGGCAAAGAATTTATGAAGAAGACCCCAAAAGCAACTACAGCAACAACAAAAATAAATAAATGGGACCTAATCAAATTAAAAAGCTCTGCACAGCCAAAGAAACTGTCACAAGAGCAAACAGGCAACCCACAGAATGGGAGAAAATATTTTTTGACTTTTTAATAATAGCCATTCTGACTGGCGTAAAATGATAATTTCATTGTGATTTTAAACAGCATTTCACTGATGCTTGGTAATGTTTAGCATTTTTTCATAAGTTTATTGGCCATTTGGATGTCTCCTTTTGAAAAATATCTGTTTATATCCTTTGCCCACTTTTTAATAGGGTTATTCATTTTTTATTGTTGTTGTTGAGTTGTTTGAGTTTCTTATAGATTCTGGATATTAGTCCCTTGTCAATGCATAGTTTGCAAATATTTTTCCCATTCTATAGGTGTCTATTCACTATGTTGATTATTACTTTTTCTGTGCAAAATCTTTTTAATTTAGTTAAGTTCCATTGTCCAGTCTTGTTTTTACTGCATTTGCTTTTGAGGTCTTAGTCATGAATTCTTTGCCTAGGTCAATTTCCAGAGAGTTTTTCCTAGGTTTTCTTCTAGAATTTTTATGTTTTCAGATCTTAAATTTACCTCTTTAATCTATCTTGAATTAATTTTTGTGTATCATGAGATATAGGAATCCAGTTTCATTCTTCTGAATTTTAGCTCTACAGTTCACTGTATACCCTTCATGATCTTGCTTTAAATTAGGACAAGTATATTGAGTTTACAAGGACTAGAAAAATGATTAAATGACATAATGTAAACCTTCTGACATGATTTCATTATAGGAGGGATGGCTATTAAATAAAGTAGCAAGTTCAAGATATGATAAAGAATGTATGAGATGCCAGAAAGCCAACCAGTGAAAAACCTTCAACAAGTAATAGGAGCTCTAGGGTATGATGCAGGGAGGGAGATGAATTGAAATTTTAACTTGGGTGATCAGGGTAGACCCCACTGAGACATGTCCTCTGAGCAAAGACTTCAAATAGTTGAAGAAATTGTCTGTGGAGATATATGGAGAAACAGAATTTTAAGAAGAACACCAATATGTTAGACTTGAGGTGGCAGAATACTTAAAATGCTCAGCAAACAGCTCAGGGGCTAGTATGTCTTTGGCAGAGCTAAAAAAGTTAGGAAATTAGAGAAGATGAAATTAGAGAAGTAACCAGAAACAAATCATGCACAATCTTGCAAGTCATTGTAAGAACTGGATTTTTGCCCAGAGGAATGACATGATGTGATTTCTATTTAAAAAATATCTCTCTTCTGTGATAGTAAATCTGTAGTGTCCACAGACTGAAGCAGGGACATCCATGAGGAAGGGACTGTTGTTATCCAAGTGAGACTTGATCATTTCTCTGGCTAAGGACACTGCAGTGGAGGTGGATTGGTCTTGTTCTGGATATATTTTTAAGGTAGAGGCAAGAGAATTATTGATGGATTGTTAGTTTGATGGATTTGGGATATGTAATAGAAAAAGAGGGGTCAGAGATGACCCCAAATTAAAGGTGGACCAGATTGTATATAAAATCTCTTCTCAATATTTTATGATTCTGTGATTATAATGGATGTGTCCTAATTGTTTGTGATCCTTAAAAATTGGATGTTGGAATAAAATGGATAAAGCAGGTTTCACCCTGGATTTTAGAATTTACTGCTGCAGAGTTTTTTTCCCCTTTGGAAAAGCAGAGGTCAAAGCCAGAGTTGTGAGATTATGCATTGGCTTGCAGTATAATCAACAAATAATTTTGTGCTAGGTCACATTAACCAGTTCAAAAAAGTGCTACATTATTAAGCTTGTCTTCTTCGGGTTAACATAACATTTTAGCCCAAACTCATTAAACTATAAGCCTCTTCTTTTTAAGAAGAAAGGAGGAACTACTGAAAAAAATGGTTCTGCCTGCTCTGAGAGGCTGAAGGATTGGGGACTCTATTTACCATTTGAATCTGGAAACTATCTGGGCTAAAATATTATATCCATCTCCTCAGATGCTCTGAAACCAAGTCCTCCTTCATTAGCTTTTCCTACAATGGAAGTATCGTGCCGCCAAGAGCAAGCCACTGTTTAGAAGTAGCCATTAGCATTATGCCACGTTGAAGTGTCATCTACGCCTAGAGGAGGTGTTCCCAGAAGTTCATACATCATCATTCCACCCTTGGCCAGAAGGAATGGGTTATTAACACTCTTTTTGACCGTGTCCACAGTAAGTAAACTTCTACTTTTAACAATCTCGATAGTACATGTTTTGTATTTAGATAAATTATGTAAAATTGCTGAGGCGAACTAGAATTTACTGCAAATTATTCAAGCGAATCCACAGAAATCCTGCATTGTTCTTATGCACTGTGATCTAACAGATAAGGGGTCAAAAGCAGTAGGTACCACATCCGTTGGCTCCTAGACACTATCAGGGAATGTTTTTAATATACATATTCCCAGGCCTCACACCAGAGCTACCAAATCCTGAGTGTTGGGTGTTGGGCCTGGGAATCATGTTTTTGTTTGTTTTGTTTTGTTTTTTAAAATCTCCCCAGAAAATCTTAATGCAATTGACTTGATTCAGATTTTCCAAAATGGTGCTTCGGGTCTTCCTTCAATTACTGTAAACATAATATTTAGAAAAGATTCCAAAGCAGTTGTCACTAAAGAACAGAAGACTCTAAGAAATTGCAGCCCTGATGTGATTACTTGGCAGATTTATCATTCACTAGGGAGCTGAGATCTGACCATTTGCAATAATGAGCTGAGTGCAGGGGGCCCCTCTATGGGTCACTACGAAATGATCACCTATAGCTTTACCTTTTTTACTTTTGATTCTCAAACAAACGGCTTTGCTGCCTGTTTAGAGAATGTAATGCTGTGTATTAGTTTATTTTCATCAGCAGCAAATTGCTGATCCTTGCCAAAGTTCACTGAAACCACCAACCATACATTCTTCAAAATAATTCACATCAATAACATGAATTTGAAAGCCCTTTCATTCCTTCCTTGGCAGCTACAAACTGCTGACTCATACACCTTTCGCTGTCTAGTGTGTTTAACTTCATATTGTAGCTTAATAGTTTCATTCCAAAACAAAGACTGGAATTGGAAAGTGCAGGGAGAAGGTGCAGTAGGTGAAATGAAAGTTTCAATTTTTGTTACCATATATAGGAATCTTAAATTACCTCTAAATAATATACAAGCTATGACATGAGGCTAAAATGAATCTGTGACAGAATGTTTTATCCAGACTCAACTTTCCATCTTTTCATGAAAAAAGGATAGAAAAACAAGCTGACTTTGTGGAATGCTTTCCAATTAAGGTATCTTCATTCCAAATTCCAAATTTTCACCTAAGCTTCTGGATGATTCAGTAAAGACAGCTCATCTACCAATGATTTCAGCCAAAATTCAGGCTCTTTATTAGTGGAACATGATGTCTTTAAATCAGTTAGTTGCCTTTCCAGAATAAAGTTCAATATGTTATAATTATACCCTCAGTTTGTCAGGCATCCAAAATTACCAAGTTAAAGAAGAGATCAGTTTCTGACAGCTATACAGTAAATCCCCTACTCCCCTACTTCCCAACTCTAGGGCAAGATTATTAATTCAGCAAGCAAAGTCAAGTTAAATCACATGTATTATGATACTCTAAAATGGTGAACAACTCTTCACATAAAACACATAAAATTTTCTGACGAATACATAAAATTTTCTTGGATTTATTTGGGAGTCACATTTATGAAAATTCAGTAACTATTAAAACCATGCAAAAATTCTTTGTGCTTATATGTAAAATATAAGTTAATTTCTTGACTCAGGTAATTACAAAGACTTTTTACCTACATGATGTCCACTAGGGCATTCTCCATCATGTATGATGCTAGAATTCTTTTACTGTGTGGGAATGTAATATATATTGAGGTTTTTCCATTATCCCTGGTCCCCACCCACTAAGGGCCAATAGTGACACCTCATCATTGTGACAACCAAAAACCCTCTCCTTATAAATTTCCAAATGCATCCAAAGGCATGGTGCCATTTCCTGTAAGCATTGCAGATCCAACTGATGAGGAAACACACACAGTGGTCTTGGATATCATTCCCTTGCTGAAAGGCAGCAACCCACCCAAAGCCTACAAAGCAGGGCATTATAATCTAAACTGATGTCTATATTTGCAGATAATTCTCAATCCTTTGGGGCAGGATGGCGAAATAAAGGAGGTGTGGATTTGCAATGAGAAGTTTTAAGCTCTAATTTTGGTCTTGCCTTTGATTAGGCTGACTGGTGACCTTGGGCAAGTTACTTCCCCATTCTGAGTCTCACTATCCTCATCAATAAAATGGAGGCAAAGATAATACCTGTCCTGCCTACCTAATAAGATTGCCACAAAAATGACAGTCAATGTGAGATTCGACTTTGTCAACTTGAGGGTAGTTAGAACTATGTAGTAATCTTGATGCTCAGAGATGCCGTGAGGAGATGGGAAGGTGGACTCTGTGGCCTCTAGGGTGGCTTATAAGCCTCTGACTCACTGGTGTTTTATTTGTATGAATTCACTAAGTGAGCACTCACTGTGTCTGGTAAATGCTGCTTGTATCATCTAAAAATCAAGGATTTGTTTCTTCTGTCTTCCCCCTGGGCATACTTCTTATGTTGTCCCTGGACACAGCTTCCAGGGCATGCTCTTCTATCTTGGATTTGCTCTCCTCCCCACCTCTCCACTGTCCCCCTCATAAAGATACCACCTTCCCTCCTGCTTATACTCTGTCTTATGAACCCACTCTCCCTCATAACTGCCCTTCTTTTTGAAATACTGTTTCTGCTGAATTCTAGGAACTTACAACAGTAGCTTCTAACCTTGACTGCACACTGGAATCACCTGTGTAATTATCCCAACCATACTAGTTTATTTGACAACAATTTCCTAACAAATGCTACCAATTTTTAAAATTTCCAGTTACATTTAGAAGGGCAATGGTAGACCTTTGTAGTTAAGAAATTGTCACAGACAGGCAAGAGATGGCCTGTAATGCAACAGCCAAAAGCCTGAGATTTCATATGTGATCTGGATGTCCGAACAAGAGTAGGGAAACTACAGGAAGAGTTTGAGGAAAGAAGCTGGAGTTTGGTGCACAAGTTTAGGGTCAATGGGTGAGCACAGATGAAACAGTGACTTGTCTGGGTACATTTGTCCTTGGTTGATACTTTTCTTGTGGTCTAGACTTGTGCGAGGATGCTCCCCCTTGCTGTGTGAGAAAGGAGCCCTGGTGCTGGCTTGAACAGTAGCAATGGCAATCTATATAAGCACCAGGAAAAATACACAACGTAGAAATCTGAAGTGGAATTTGACAACATTCCTGAGTGTTCCACTGAAAGATAGTCTAAGTCTTCCCAGCTGGGCCTTTGTGAAAGACAAGGCTAGGGGTTAGAACCAGTTCCTGAGGCTATGACTACAAGACAACTAGACATTATCCAAAAGAGCTTAGGAGGAAGAACTGACTCAGGCCTCCTCACAGGTCATGGTACCAGGAGAATCAAAGTAATAGTGATTCTCAAAATCAGGTGAGTAATTGCCTCATGGTAAAAGAATCTATACTATTTAAGAAGATCCTACCAATATCTGGGAGAACTGAAAAAGGGTCCAACTCTTGGGGCAAATGACAGAGGAAGGTGTTGGCAGGAAATCAGTCAAGTAGATTATAGTTATCAGCAACATTCTCTTTGTAAGAGAAATCAATTCTAGTAAAAAAAAAATCTAAGCTGCTGTGCAGTTTTTCAGGCTAAACATTGGCAGCTGTGGTTAAAGAAATCTTTAGACTCTGTGACTTGCTTGCCCCAGGAATAGCAGTTAGTAGGTCCATGATGGTACAGCACGTTCTAGACATGTTCAAATGTTGTTATCTGTGGCTACAGACACACTGTCCACATCCGTCCAAACTGGCTCAAAAATTGGATGGGCTGAGACCATGAGTTAATGGTATGATTTCTGATTGGGGCCCACTGGGGCTGGCCTGTGTGTCTTTGGGAAATAATAAATTCTTAGTGGGCCTTTGCGGCTTTGCTTGGTCCCAAAAGCATCCACCCTGCAAGGAAGGCTGCTTTGGTCTAAACCTGGAGGCTACTTTTACAATATTCTGTGGAATATGCTGCCTTTCCATCCACAAAAGCTTGCCCAGAGATGTGTTCGATGTTCCTGAACCTTGGCCACGTTACCCCCACTCACTCAGACTTTACAATCAGCTCCTTGAGTTGAGAGACATCACTCCTAACTCAAGTTTTAGATTCTTCCTCCAGGATCTTAACGAGAGCCTTCACTTACACATGGCACCCAGCTAGCTCAGGCAAATCCACAGGGGAAAGCAATGCTGCTATCTACAAGATTCATTCCCTAATTTGTGCTTTCTCCATGGTCACTGAGGACATCATTTTGCACAGTTTTTTCTCCATTTTCTGTGTTTTGTTATGGGTAGATAGCAGACATTTGCCTTTCCACTGGTGACATAGTAAGGCTTTGGTATAATCAGCATTGATCTGAGATTCAGAAAGCTCAGGTTTTAGCAGGCTCTGCCACCACCAATGTAAATTTAGGTATGTATTAAACTTCTTGGAGCATCAGTTTCTTCTTCAGTAAAATGAGAAAGTGATATTTAGCTCATTTTGTTCTTGAGTTGCAATAAAAAGCAAACCAAAATCTAAATACAAATTATAAGAAGAAATACAGATTGAAACTATCCATTTACCCACTGATTCTCTCAGACTTGCTGAGCCCCTGTGTATGTGGTAGGGAGAGCTGGTTGCTGGGAATACTAGTCAAGTGAGTTCGGATATAAATTAAATCATCATTCTAACAAATGTGAGCTACGATTCTGAGAAAGGCAATAAAGGAGAGGTATGTGGTCCACATACGAAGGGGGATTCACCCTCCTTAAGATGGTCTTTAACTGAAATAAAGAAAATGGAGAGAATTTAGCTGTGCAAAGAGGATAGAGATTTTTAATAACTAGAAACAGCAAAAGTCAGAGGGAGCATGCCAGATAGAAAGAATCACCCATAAGCCAGAAGGACACGGTGGTAAAAGACGAGGCTTGAAGGCAGGTATGACCTAGACCAGACATTGCTTTGTTGGTCATGGTGAAGAGTGTTTGCTTTAACCTAAAAGCAGTGAAGTTTTGAGGGAGATGAGAGAGAGATAAAGGGAAGTGATATGACTGCATTTGCAATTTGAGGCCATCCCTTTGATGGATTTTTGACTGTCTGTCTTTTTATATTCCTTGACTTTGTCTTTCATGTAACCCCACCTCAAATTCTTCTGTTTATTCTGGTGGATGCTTAATATCCTTGGAAACAGGACCTATATTTGGACTTAAATTTTGATTCCATCATTTATCAATTGTATACTTATTCTTCTCTGATTCTCCACTTTCTGAAGTATAAAATGGTGATGGTAACTCTTCTCTCATAGAGTTTCCTATGAATAAATGAGATATTACTGACACAATTCCTGGCACACAATAAGTCAAGAAATGCTAGTTTTGATTATTACCCCCCTCTGATAACTTATTCCTCTTGCAATCACAGTTTTTTGGATAGAATACATTTTAGTTTTTCAAATTTTCAATAAGAAGGTGGCATTATTGATCTACTATCAGTAGAAAATGCTATTTCATTTATTTCCTATAGAAGGGATGGATTTATGTCAAGCTGCTTACATTTGCTTCTCAGAACCTCTAAAAATAATGTCCACACACTACATTACTTATCTATCAATATTATACCTGAAGTCAGGAATTAATACCATTACTCTTTCAGTATTTTGCCAAATTGAATATTATACAGTAATTCCAGACTCCAAGGGAAAAAAAAAAAGGTTAAGCATGAGTTAATCTAGATTGTATTGGCACCACCATCAGTTGTAGTCAGCCAATTCAGACAACCTTTTGTGGGATGGCACTTATCTTTTTCAATGGGATGAAAGTATAAAGCAGGCATTGGTCTTACACTATTGAAAAATTGTTCACCCTACCTAATAAGTTTTTGAATGTGTGATGATGTTCAATAATCAGGCTCCAGAAACTATTTTAAATAAAAATGGTCACTTCTGAGTAAGACACAATGGGAAATGTTAGGTGGAGTTTGTTCTACAAAGGGTAAAGCATCAAAATTAATTTGTGGGGGAAATTAAGATTCCCCTCACAGTCTCAAAGCTTTCTTCTCTAATCACAGTGCAGACACTATCAGTGAACAGCGAATCTTTGTATTATTTCCAAGTTTCTCCCATTGTCAGTCACTGTGATAAAGTGCTGGGCAGCCTGACACAATGATGAATCACTCCAGACATTGAGTTTTCACATCGCTGTCAAGGGTTCTCAGTAGACTCTGTCGTCTGGAGATGCCGCAGACCAACACTGGGTGCTCTGCCCATGGACAAAGCCGAGATTCGGTAAAATTAAACACATGCATTTTAGAAAAAAAGAGATGCGTAATAAACATTTATGGCTTCTGTTTCTACCATATCTTCATATTGCAGTTGATTTAAATGTCAATTAAGCAGATCCACACTTTCCAAACCTCTTCCTGTCTATAGTCTATACTCTGCTGAAGAGAGTTAGATTTGAGAGTACATTGAGAAGTGGAAAAATTAAACAAATATTTTTATTTATTGTTTTCAGCTATAAAATAACATGTGGTCTCTCCTTACCCTTTATCCTGGAAATCTTAACATACAACATACTTCTTTGCTAATAATTTTTCTTTAACTGATTAGATCTTACAAACCTAATGTTGGATGAGGGATTGATTCATAGTCCCACGCAAATGTACTTGTAACGTCTACCTCAGTTTCCTGTTAGAAAGCTTGTCAATAGACCAGTGCCGCAAATCCATTTTCTCAGTAAAAATGTTGCAGTTTTCTGATTATTATTCACAAAGGCAGCTTCCTGAGTTATTTCTGTTCCTGCACAATATTCATGATAGCAATTTGATACCTTAGCAGTTTCAAGGTTATCAAGTGATTGAAAATCCTGCTGCTTACTTCAAGGTGTAACATATACAACTGTACTGTCATCCATTATAGCAGTATAATAGTTTTTCGTAATGCCTTTCATGACCTGCTGATTTAGAAGTGCAAGCCTAACTTCCGAAGGAGCTTATCAGTCCCAGGCTAGGGAAGCATTGCTTCACTGGAAAACATCAGCAGGAACTCTTTGTGCTACTTAGAAAAAAAAACAGAAACTAACTTTCATTTCTCTCCTAGATCGTGGCAAAGCCCTGCGCTGTGAAGACATTAAAGCATGTTTGCAAGAAGAAACAAACAAACAAAAGCCAGGATTTATTTGGTTGGTTCTTCCTTTGAAAAGCTAATGCTAATCGGCAATGAATTTTAGAAGGAAGCATTTGATTTTGCAGATTGTGGAGATTAAGTTAGAAGAAAAGCATTACTGAGAGAAATGATGGAAGAAGAGATTTTGCTAAAGTAAAAACACATAAAAGTCAAGCAAATTCACAATGACACTGGGAAGTATTATAACAGCAATCATTATTCAAAGCCCCACTTTGCACATGTTGCTCTACCCACACACTGAATTTTGGTTTAGGGGTCTCTGGTTGAGCAGAGGGTTGCTTGAGTGAGTTTAGAAGGTGGCATCTGTTTAAGTAACAGATGTCTGTGTCACCAAGGTGCTATGTTCTCACTTTTTATATAGGGGAAATTGCTGCTGAAAGAGTTTTATTGTTTTTATGCAAATGAAAATATCATATTCTTCTCCTTAAAGAGTTCCTCTTCCTGATGTGGATCCACAACATCCATAAAGGACCTCAACCTCATCAATTTTTCCTTTTTTTTAATTTTGGAATCTGAAATAGTTTCATAGGCATTTCCAATTATGCATGAAATGAGGTTTGAAATTGCAGACATTCTTGCTCTTATTTAGTAAGCCCCTGTTCGGTTGAAGCAAATTGCTGACCCCTCACCAAGATGAAGTACCTGCTGTGGAACCATGGGACTGGACATGGAGACTCACACCTCTACAGCTAGCTCTAAGTGTGGAGAGGAGGGCTTGCCTTACCAACTGACTTTAATCATTCATTTGAATCTTGGTTTATAGAAATCTCTTGTGTCTTTTATTTTCCAGGTGAGATGAGGGAGATTGGAGTCATCCAAAAGCACCCTTCAAGTAGATACATAAAATAACCATTACCCATATTCTCAGTGACAAGGTGGGAAATTTGCAGAAAGAACTTCGGCATTTCTGCTGCATACAAAAGTCTGATGGTTACCTTGAAGAAAAATATTTGTGCAATTACTTGAGTTGCAAGCTGAACTACTCATTTCTTTCATGGAATGCCATTTTTACTTGAAAGTACAAAAAAGAGAGAAACTATGGATATTCAGAGTTAGGCATTTGAGATATCATGAAAATGAAAAATAAGAGCCTTTAATTTCTAGAAAATGATTGATAGTATTTGTTCCCAGTGATAAAATTCAAACTTCCCAAGGAAAATTTGAAGTTTGGAGAACTTGTGGACTTGCCAGCTTCCAATACTTAAAGTCTTTTCTAATGAGATTTGTGGTGTTATTATTAAATATGATTTTTTAATGTTATACAATGAAACACATCAACATTTGAAAGAGTCACATAATTTAGTAAACCAATATTTTCCAAGTCACCAATACATAATGTTACATAATCATATTTGGTAAAAAGATCCATTCAAAGTGTGAAATAGGCTAATGGAGTGTAACATAATAGAGTAAGAAAAGGTTATCGATACGGTTTCAGATTTTCCACACAACTAACGTTTAAGAAACTACTACTTGTTGAGTTTTGATGTATTATCAAAAAAAATCTACAATTATCTGAAAATGCTAAGAATTCTTCTTATTTTTCCAGATACATATCTGTCTGAGGCCATATTTTGCAAAACAACATATGACAGATTGAACTTAGAAGCAGATATGGGAATCTAGCTGTCTTTTGTTAAGCCAAACAGAAACAGGATCTAGACTCACAGAGGTTCTCAGAGACTATTTCTTGAATTGATTAGCTTATTAAAATAAACCTGGAAGACCTTCTGTCGAAATTATTTTCTTGTGGACAATTGTGGAAATTAAAGTGATTTCAGGAGCTCATGGGGAGTCTCATAATTTCCAAGAAGAAAAATTAACCCACGGACGTCATGTCATTATGGTAAATCCAAGATTCCTAGGTATCAGCAGCCCAGTACCAGTGAAGTCAGATGAACAACCTAGCTCATCAAGCCCCACCGGCATCCTTTAGAACCTCAGGGTATCCTCTTCAGGGTCCTGTACTTCCTCCATCCCACTGGTGTTTCTGAAACTATCAAAATGTTTTTCATTTATGTTTGTGAATCGGTTAAGTCTTCTAGGATTGTCTCTGTCTTGCTGCAGGTAGCTCAAGCCACAGCTAATGTTGTTAATGCTTCCCCTTAGGCTACTTAAAACCATGTGGGCTCCATGTCATGGCCATCACAAGTTGCATCAGTCACCCCTGCCTGAAGAATGCTGGGAGGATGTCTTTTTTCTAGGAAATGGGAATGTAGTGAGCATCCCAGCAGGGATTATGAGCTAGGAAGTAGGAAAGAGACCAATTATCTATTCAAGCATGGGGGAAAAAGAGAAGCCATGAAGGTGGCCTCCAAGTAAAGCTGGACACTGGTGGAGACCACGTACAGGGTCTACTTAGCACTTGAAAGAGCCAGGAGGTGATTAGGTAGCTAACAATGTGGTTTGTGAAAATGTTTTGGTCACATAAAACTTGTCAAGAAAAAATTTGGTTCCCATAACTTCAAAATGTCCCCAGTGTCTACAAAGCCACTCCAGTTAGAGAGGATATGGCTTAAAGGTCTGATACTTCTCCCTTATCAAGGCTTAGCTGAGAGAAAATCCATTTGCTTCAACTCTGCTTTTCATCAAAAGATAATAAAACAATAACTGTTTAATGAGCATCTCCTCCCAGAGAAAAAAGTTGTCCTAAGTCAGCAGAAAATAATTTAAGAGGCAGATTTGAGGTAAGTAAGAATTTCACAACTCCCAACAGCTGAGAATAGCTGCCAACCCCACTTACCTTGAGATTTATGCATGATCTGCAACCTAAACCATTTTCTTTTATTTCTACTACTCTCAGTTATCTGAGTTTTAAAAGTCACATTTGAGAAAAAGAATCTTCTGAGAATTGAGAATCTCAAAAAACGTCCCTCCAGCACTTGTGAGCTGCTGGACCCCTCTGTCCCTCATTTTAATAGTTCAATAAATACAACATTCACTGTGGAAATAACTATGACTTAGAAAGTTTTTTAATCATGATTGAAAATTATTTTAAATTATTAATGCTGAAATTGATTTCTATAAATGTGGACAAGTATGATTTGATTGGACCTAGCCTTCAGAAGTCAGTTTACAGAGACTGTGATCAAACTTTAGTGAGATTGTTTGAATTAAAGGAGATAGAATTAAACAAAAGGCATATATAAAAATATGCATGTCAGTGTTATAGTTATAAGTGATATCAAGGCAGGTGTGCAGGCTTCGTCAAAAAATGGTAAAGCTCAATTATCATCCTTATAGTATCTTAGCAGTTTATTATTTGTGGGCAAATTATTTGTAAATGTCATTAAAGTAGCCATTTGTAATTTCCACAGATAACTTTAAAATGAGAAAAGGATACCATAGCAGCTGAGTGCAATGCTAACTGGGGCATTTGGGGATTTTCTTGCATATCTCAATTACCAGAATGGAACATCTAAAGGCACACTGTGCACCTAGGTGTAGATAGAGACAAAGAAAAAATCTGCAGCTCTCCTTCAGCATTGTCTTCAACTTTAATCCACCTGCCTCCTCAACAAAGCAGCCCCCTGCATCTTGCCTGGATATATGGAGGCAGCAGGTAACAGGGTAGAGTAAAAAGCAAAGTTAAGCAGATACAAGGCTGAGAGCAAGGAAAGAGCCCACATGGGGCAATCATGGTAAGGGATGTGATACTACCTAGAGAAGGCACAGAAGGCTCAGGCACTTGCTAGCTTAAATTAAGCCTAGATCACACTTTCTTTGACCTAAATTAATGGGCAGGAGTTTAGGGATACCCCAGATCACAGACAACAAATAGATTTATTCTGGTATGCTGATGCCATTTGATCGATAAATAATGTGCCTAGCATACTGTCTCTGATATAGATTTTCCTGCTAAATTTTGGCTGTTGGGAGAGAGAAGGTTGTGATTCGTTAATAATATTGGCCATGGGCATAACCAGGGAGATTGCAATGTGAGTGTGACATTTACCACCCTGCTCCCCATGTGTCTGGGCAGCCTGTATGCAACTACCCCTTCCTTCCACATTCACAGGTTCTGTGGTCACCTTGATGCTTGGTGGCATTGCCTGCCGTAAGAGATTATCCTTCCATTTTTAGAAGACACTAGGGATTCAAGTTTCCATGTTCATGTTCTCAAAATCCTCTTCATTCTTCCTGTTCTTAGAATAACTTGCCTAAGACACTTCCAGAGATGCCTTCTATCGGTCTCTGTATTCTCCCAAATGAATGACAAAGATAAGAACAAAACAATTCATGAGAGAGAGAAGACTAGGAGGGACTCTCCCCCTTGGCTATGGAGATCCTTGTAATAGTTCAAGTGAAGTGACAGCCAAATGGCTTCCTTATCACTTCCCTTCCCTTGACCAACCCCCAGAATGTGAACAGCTTTTCAGGAAATTCACCTTAAAAATTGCCTGGTCTCCCTATTGATACTGCATTTTAATATAATCGGTTGCTTGCCTCCATTTGTTCCAGATTGGCGACACAGCTCTGGGGGCCTGAGGATGATGAAGTGAACTAGGAGGGAGCAGGGGAGAGATACACACATGAAGAACCCTCCCAGCAATACTTTCTCTTATTTATGGTGACAACCCCAAGCAAAATATAAAAATATATTTAGGGAGATGACAGCTTTGCTGCTTCTTGATCACAAACCAGCACTTAGGAGTTCCCATTTGAGAGCAGATAAAAAGGGCTGTACCTTGATAAAGCAGGGTAAGGAAAAAGGAAAAAGAGAAATTGGGCACAGGACAATATGTCCTGGATAAAACCAGTACAAGGACCAAAACACTAAATTGAGGCAGATTCTCAGATTGTTGCCTGTGGGTGCCGTGGGATGCAGGAGGATGAAACCTCTCCTATCCAGAAATTAAAATGGCAGGAAGACAAGAGGTCTTTAATCTTGATTTCCAGTACTAGGATTTATATTTGATAAATAAAATGCTCTGTCTTCAATTTGCATCCCATCAAGATAAGAGAGGAAAAAAAGGATACATGAAAATGTTTGAGGAATTACTTATTCCTATGTTAAGAAGAAGCAATTACAATTTATAAATGAGTCCATGTTTGAACAATGCCACTTAAATGTGCTCTGTGCCAAGCCCCAGTGATACAGTGATAAGTGAGACACAGCCCCTGCTCTCAAAAAAATTGCTGCAATAGAACCAAAAGGTTTTTGGAAGTTAGTTTGAAATGTGTAAAGCCTTTTTCACAGAATTAGTGTTAAATATGGAAGTTGGTTTTCAGTTCCTGATTCTTTTGTTCCTAGAACATTATCCTGCTGTGGTTTGAATTGTTGAGTTTCCCGCACCCAAATTCATATGTTCAAAACCTAATGCCCAGGGTGTTCATATTAGAAGCTGGGGGTCTTTGGAAGGTGATTAGGTAATGAGGGTGAAGTCTTCATGAATAGTATTAGTGGCCTTATAAGAGAGACCACAGAGAGTTGCCTAGTCCCCACCACCATGTATGGAAGAACATAGCTAGAAGGTATTATTTTTATCAATCAGGAAGTGGGTCCTTCCCATACACACAATCTGCTGGTGCCTTGATCTTGGACTTCCCGGCCTCCATAACTGTAAGAAGTAAATTTCTGCTACTTATAAGCCACTTCTGTGCTATTTTATAGCAGCCAAACAAACTAAAATATATTCCAATAGGGCTATTTCACCTTTCATTTCACTAACTTATGTTTATATTATTATTTTGAGGCAAAAGTGTATTTTGAGCTCCAATCTAGGACATGAAAAGTACTTTTCTGAATGAATCCATCCAATATCTGACTTCCCTGGTACTGAGACACTTTAAAAGTGAGGAGAGCTGGGGATGGGGAGGAAGGAGAAGGTTCTCTGGCTGTAGAGAGGATGGTCTTGACTTCATATTTGAGTACCTGATGATGCTGCCTCTACTTTTAGCTGAAAATATCTCACCATTACTTTGGACACATTTCTCTGGTTCTGTGCTTGCTATAGATGTCCAGCTGGTTCACCTAACCTAATTAGTTTTGAGGGCACATGAAATTTTACATAAATGCCCATCCCCAGGCAGTACCATGCCCCAGCTACCTACCGTGTGCCCACTGCCCGCCCTTGTCTCCAGTCTTGGTTTATCTCTTCTTATTGTCCTAGCTCTTTCCCTCTGGCCGACTTTTACTCTGAACGATCATTCTCTACAGATCTACATGTACTCATCTTAGCTTGCCTTGGTCATGGTTGAGGCATTTTCTTCCATATGTGATCCTGCCTGCCAATGACCATCCTCCTGCCAACCTGCATCTGTTACCATCCTTGGTAACAGAAGTGAAGAGAAAATACTCCAGTGAGGAGTACAAAGAAGGAAAAAGGGACGTATTTATGAGCTCCAGTTAATTCTTATTAATTCTACACTTGCTTAAGAAAGTTCTCTCTTTAAGTCAGACCATCCACCCCCACAGACTCTGCTAGTTGCCTTGAAAAGGCCTGTTTTGCCTGATATGGGGATCACTATATTCCCAGCTACTTGTTGAAAGAATCATTTGTCTGATGGCCATGGTTCTCAAACTCTGTTCCATTAGAATCATTTTGCAGCTTTCAGAAAACCTGGAGTCTAGTTGGTATGTCACATCAGCTGAATCCAGGTGTCTGGCCGTGAGATGCAAGCATCAGGATTAAAACTCCCCAGGTGATTTCAAGGTGTAGCCAAGTTTGAGAACTAGGGTATGGGCTGAAGGAGCAACAGAAATGGAGACTTTGTGGAGAGGGAATTAGATGGATGCCATGAGAACTGGATTCAGGATCTCTACACCTCACCAGCATTGTTCCTTTGGATAAGTCACTAAACCTTGTTTTTGTTAGTTAGAAAATGGAGTTAATTGTAACTTCCCATAGTAGCCCTCAGAATTCTGAAGAGGACGTAGGAGATCACGGTTGTATGATTTTGGAAATACCCTATCACTATAACACACAATTTGAACGTGAAATGTATTGATAGAATGTTACATGGCAGATTTTCAGAATCTCTAATCTCCCATTTCACTCAACCGTCACATATGTACTCTATATGAAATCGATGATGGGTGCAGCCTCTGAAACTCCATTCTTGACCACTCTCTTCTCTCTTGGTGCTTATGTGACTCCATTCCCATGATATTCACTCATTGTCCAGGACCACAGCCCTTGTAGCCACCTTGCTCTGCTTTTGTCGTATTCAAGATGACAAAATGAGGAAGGTGACTTGGCGGCCAAGGGCTAATCTTTGAGCTTGGATTTAGTGAATAGAAAAGTACACCCTGCTTAGCAAGGATTTTAAGGACCCCAAGTACTGTTCTCTTTTCTGGGACTGTTCTGTTATTTTCAGTATGGTACTTACTTTTTTGTTGTTGTTTTTGATTAGAAGCTTAACCTTTATGCCCCACTTTATCAGCTCCTATCTCTGTCTTGAATTCTGAAATTGCCTTAACATCTTGTCTTGAGTCCTCTGTGATTTATTGGCTAAAGCTTCTGTTCAACCCTTTCATTCAGAGACTAATTACTATATTTCTGGTTTTGACTAGGGCCCTAGCCTCTACTTCTGACAACTTTTCTGCATGGCACATTGTTTTTGGACACCACCTCTGAACCATGATTAGCACAGGGATAACATTCACCAGGATTGGCCTCAGCCCCTTTCTCCAGCATACCTGCATTGTTACTGCTCTGATATTATCACCCATCATCAACGCTTCACTCCTTTACCTACTGAAATATTTAATGATCTGATACTAGATGATAATGATAATGTGCATTTTTACAATGGACTTTTCAATATATCATGAATATGATTTATACTTAAATCATATAAATTTATGATTAATCATAAAATCATATAAATCATATAAATTTATATAAATTAAATAATATAAGTATAAATTTGATTTATACTTAAATCAAAGTATTGGCTGTCTAAAGTGAAAAATCAGGCACAATGGGAACCAAATCAAACCACATGAGGATTTACAAACACTACCTCTGTGTGGAATTAGCGCCTCACCTGAATCCTCTGTGCTCTATCATATGTATTTCCTCTACTAACTTCCTAGATAACTTCTTTTGCCCTCAACTCTTCTCCCAAGATACGAGATAAACTTAGAACACACATGAGCAATATTCATTCCCTTGGGAACAGTGTGACGAAATCAAAGCTACCCAAACAAGAACTGAAATCAAATATACAAGTGATAACCTTAATGAAAACTTTTAAAAGACCTGTGAAAAACCCTAGAAGTCTTTACTGTGGAGCCTAAAACAAAGTGTGAAATGAACAGAAAAGCATAGATTCTTGACTTTGTAACATAAGACTTAAATTGTAAAAGTGTAAAATTGTACCATGTTAATTTGTAGATTTAATATAATTTTAACAAAAAAAATAAGTTTACTTTTTGTAACTTAAGTAGTCCAAATTTCATCTGAATGAGTAAACATGTAAAACTAGCCAATGCTGTTTTCAAAAAGGAAGAATTCACTTTGTCTAATGGCAAACCATGTAGTAATTTCTTTTTTTTTTTTATTTCAGCATATTATGGGGGTACAGATGTTTAAGTTACGTATGTTGCCAAATAGTTTTAAACAGAACGGTGTTGGTACAAGATTCAACCAATAGATCAGTGTCCGGAGCCATGAGGCCTAGCAGCTGCTTATCCAAGATGGCCGCGAGCCATGTGGATCTGCCCCATTACCTGAAATGGCCGACCAAGCCCGCGCATTTGCAAAAGCCCGCGAAAAGAGCTTGTAAGTTTCCATTTACCCAGTGTGACGTAACCCTTGGGCGGCCCACGTGCGGGCATTTCCATGGTGACTCCCGCCTTGGAAAGTATCGCCCTAGCTACTTCCTCCTTCTGCCTTACTTAAGCCTCTGCCCTACTGCCATTAAACGAGACTTGATCAGACTCCTGTCTGGTCTCCATTTCTTGTGTCTCTTGCCTCTCCCAATTCCCACTCCCTCCTCCAGGTCCCACGAATAACTGGTCCAGCGGGACGAGACAGATCAGAAGAGAACAAAAAGTGCCCTGCAGACAGATATTAGCCTATGGAACATTTAGTATATGGAGGCTGATAGCAAGAATGAACACATAATGTTTGGTTTGATATGGGGTGAAGAACAGGTAAAATGTCCACTTCATCTGCCAAAAAATCCCAGGTGGATTACAAGTTAATAATGAAATTCTATCAGAACCAGGGGAAAAGAGACTATCAATAATTATCTGATCTAAAAATAAGGAAGGACTGTTTAAGCATAAAAGCAATGAAAAGAATCACAGCCAGAAAAGTAATCAATAAAATATGTCTAAAAATGGAAAGTTCTGTGTCATAAATGACATTTAATGATAAATGACACATTGGTAAAATATTTGAAACATTCGTGACAAATGATAGGGGCTATCAATCTATAATATGTTTATACAAATTGATTAAATGAGAAAATCCTAAAACCCATGAGAAAAATGGTCAACATGACACCATAAGCGATTCTTAGAAAAATAAAATACAAATGTCCGATAAATATATAAAAATGCTCAGCTCCATCAATAATCCAAGAAATGTGCATTAAACAACAATAAAAAACTATTTCCCACCCTTAAAAGTGTTAAGGGAAAAAAAATTCCTCATTCAATACTTGGAAGATGGTAAGTGTGAAAATTGGTAAAACCTCTAATAGAAAACAGTCTGCCATTGTATTCAGAGTACTATAACGTTTGTTATCTTTTGATGTATCGATTCTTCGAGACACATCCTGCAACAATAATTGAATAAATGCTCAATTTATTATAGTATAGAAGATTTAAAATTATACATCCATACAATTAAAGCATTATATATAGTCACTAAATCATGTTTGCAAATAATATTTAATAATATGCAAAAGTGCTCATAAAGTCTCAAATGGAAATAAACACGATACAAAATTGGATCGCAAGGTATAATAACAGTTTTCCCACCATAAAAATCATATTTAACTATAGTTTGTATATTAAGGGCACTTCCTCGTTCATTGCCCATTTCATCCTTTTGGTAGGAAGGGGGAAGTAATAATTGTTTTCTTGTGTTGATAAAGAGGTAAATTCAAAGCTGAAGTTTTATCATCCTAGCCTCTCTACTTCTTCCCCTAAGGTTAGTGTTATGTACAAAGAGATACATAAAATAATTACAGGGTGTGTCAATTTTCTGGAACTGTTCCTGACTTTTTCATAGCATTAAATATAAGGTAGTATGTTTTTTGAGTAGCTAGTATTTGCCAGGCTCTTCTCTGAGCACAGGGATACATTGGTGAATAAGAAAGAGGGGTTTTGCTGCTTTTGGAATGTAACACTAAAGGAAGGGAGGAGGTAGACCAAAAGCAAATACACAAATGAACAATATAATTCAATTGATATATAATTGATAAATGCTAAGAAGAAAATAAACAGAGTGCCTTGGTGGAGAATCAGGGGTTGTGGAGTGATGGAAGCAGGGGCTTTATTTGAGTGGTCAAGGAAGACTTCCAATAGGAAGTGACACTTGAGCGGAGACTTGAGAAGAAGGCAGCCATGGGAAGATCTGGGAAAAGAGGATTCCTGACAAAGGATAGAGCATGGTAGAAGGCCCCAGCGCAGGAAAGAGCTAATGAGACAGCCAGCAAGTTTGGAGCATGGTGTGTAAGGGGGAGAATGGTGTGAGATGAGGTTGAAAGATGCTGGGGTCAGATCATTTAGGGCTCTGTGTGTATAGAATAGCTCATCATGTGGGATCAGCGTACACCCTGCTGGAAAGCACACGGAGGAAGTGAACTTAAACTGCCAGTTGCTCAAATAGGTAGGATTTATATACAGAGGAAGAGTGTAGACTAAACTACAGCAAAAAGATCATGATATAAAGCAAACTTATAGGGTGACTATGTTTCTTCAGTTATTCCATTCATTGGCTAGAGAGTGGGGCTGAACTAATTTTGCCAATAGCACTTTTGTTTTATTATAATTAACATTTTAGGGAAGTTCAAGCATAATCACTGTGAAGCTCATTTTGAGAACCCCAATCTTTTCTTTATCATAGTACCTTATATTTAAAGGAATGAGGAACTCAGAAAATTTACTCCCATTCTATTCAAGAGTATGAAAAACTGTTCACATTTTGTACAAATTATTAAAATTAATGACCAATAGCTTAACAATGAAAGACAAACAACACTGTCCAGTCATATCAGTCATGTGAGTCCAAAGATAAGCACAACTAGATCAATAATAAATTTAAGAAAAATGAAATATTTATTGCAAAATATTAAATACAAGTCTGAAACCTTCTCAATGCAACATAAATGAACAAAAAAAATCCTGTTAGATTTCAATGCTTGGTCAATTTAACTTTATTGCAACTAAGCTCATCTCTTCCCTGTGAGCAAATTGCAACATAAATGGGTATTTATGACATTCTGTAACTATTCACAGTTCAGTGTTAAGAAAACATCTAAAAATGCTTTTCATTTATTTATTTTGAGATAGGTAAAGTTAAATACCTACAGAAAAAAGAAACTAAGTTCTCTGTTGTGACTTTGTTGTGTTTTGCTTTCTCTCGAATGTAAGAAGAAGAAGAAGAAAAAGAAATTTAGAAAATTGAGAATCAGTTCTTTCCTATTCAACCCACATACCATGACCCACATTCAAGCATCCCAGCCCCTTTCTACCTCCTTTGCCCCTGAACCTTCTGAACCACTTTCCTTGCAGACATCTAATACGGTACCAGCTCAGTTATTTGCTTTCTCTGCTTCTCTCGCAGCCTGCTATTGGATGGTGCCCCAAGAAATGTCACCAACTGAGGAGCTTCAACCTGTGTTGGGCTCCTGATGCTGCAAGGAAGCCAGAGCTTCTCCCATCAGCATCTTGTCTTTGCCTGTGTCTTATTTCCCACAAGACTTCTGCTCAGCATTCTGCTTCATGCTCAGCAGACGCCTTTCAAGGCATTTCTTCCTTTGTCACAGAGAATAGGTGTCTTCCTGATGATTTCCTTTAATTCTTTTTTCTTTCTCCCTACCCACTCTGGTTTTAACATTTACCAAATTATCCTCATAGCCTCCCATCCTTGCCACACCGCAAACGCCTGTATAGAAGGAGTTCCTGGTCTCATCTAAGCTACTTTCCCACCTCTCTTCTGGAGCCTGTTACCTGCCTGCCTAGGTAGGCTTACGCAGACACTCTTCCCTAGAATCAGCCTTTACTCCTTTCTTCTATCCCAGAAGCTACTCAAAAAGATCTTTTAATTTTACCTCCTTAAATTTCTTGTATCTCATCCTTTCTTTCCAATGATGTCCCATTTTAGGTCCACATTCTTCAGTTCCCTCTCGGCACTTACTACCATGTGTTCATTAGGCCAATATTCATTAAATGCTACTATGTGACAGACCCTACTCTAGATACATATGACACATAAGGGAACCAAATGCACAAAGATCTCTGCTTTCAAGGAGCTTACGTTCCAATTAGCAGAAAGAAATAACATAAAATATAATAAATAAGTGCATTATTATACGGAAAATTAAAACTTGGTAAATGCTATGGAATAATACAGGGTAAGGGGCATCAGGAAAGTTGTTAGAGACAATGAGCTGCCATTTAAATGAGGTGCTCAAGGCAGGTCTTCTACCAAAAGTGACATTTGGGCCAAGACTTAAGTGAAGTGAAGGTCTATTGAGAGAAATATATGGGGATGTCTAGAGGAAAAACAGAAGGAGTCCATTGAAGGGCCCTAAAGAGGACATGTACCTAGAGAATTTGAAGACCCACGAGTGAGCAGGCCAGAATGGCTGTAGCAGAATGAATGAGGAAGAGAAGGCAGGCAAGGTCAAAAAGGTGATGGGGAAGGCAACTTAGGTATTTTAGATACCTTGGTTGGTATTTAGGGTTTTGTTGGTGTTGTTGTTTTGTTTTTTGTAAGCAAAGAGTGATGCCCATATTTCAAGAGGGTTGTTGCAGTGCTGAATAGAGATTTTTAGGGAATAAGAGTGAAGCACAGAGAACTGTTAAGAGGCTTTTGAAATAGGTGATGATGGCTCTGATCAAGTAGCAGCAGTACAGGTGATCAGAAGTGGTAGGATTTCAGCCATCTTATGACAGTAGAGTAGGATTTGCTTATGGATTGGATGTGGCAGAGGTAAGCCAAGGTGGTCCCCAAGATTTTTGGCTTGAGCAACTAGCAAAATAAAGTTGCTATCCCCTGAGCGGAGAAGCCTGCCAATAGAGCAGGTTTTAAGGGGTAAGACCAGGAGTTCAGTTTCGGACACGGTAAGTTTGAGCAGTCTATTGGATGCCCTAGTGGAGGTGTTAAGAAGGCAGTTTCATATGTGAGGCTGGAATTTGGAGGAATGGGCTATTTATTCATTCATACACACAGGCACACACACATATACATATGTGAAATGTCCACACACAGACGTCATAGCTATAGAGAGAGAATAGAATGAAGGGTGGTACCCCAGAGCACTCTAACACAAAGAGTTAGGGAAAATAGGAGGAATTAGCAAAAAAGATGAAAAAGGAGTGACCAGTGACACAGAGAGGAAACCAAGAAACTGTGTGCCTTGGAAGCAAAATCAAGAAAGAATTATCTAAGTAGAGGATTTATGCTAATGCATCACTGCCAGTAGGTCACTTAAAATGAAGACTGAGAATTAACCATTGGATGCAGAAAAGTAACAATTTCTGTGGAATGGTGGGGCTTAAAGCCTGATCAAAGCAGGTTTGCAAAAAGAAATTGAGAGGAGACAAATTGGAACAGTGAGTATGTACAACTCTTGTAAGATTTGCTACAAAGGGGAGCAGAGGAACATGGCAGTACCTGGTGGGAAAAATGGGTCAAAAGAAGGATTTTTAAAAAGGGAAGAATGATCACATATTTGTATGTTGATGGGAACGATCCATAGGAAAAGAAAAATATCTTGGAAGAGGAAGGGAGGGTTACTTTGAACAGGCAAGAGGAAGTGGCATCTGGTGCCCACGTGGAGGGACAAGCATGAGACAGGAACACAGCAAGCCCACCTCGGTGCCAGACACGTGTCTCAGGGCATGCAGACTCTGCAGTTGAGTATATGGGGTACTGGGAGTCTGTGCAGGTTCCTTCTGGTTGCTTCCATTTTCTCAGTGAAGTAAGAAGCAAGGTCGACAACTAAGTATGAGGTTGGGGAGGAAGTGGCAATTTGCAGGAAACAGAGAAGTGATGAAATAGTGTCTAGGGGAGTGGAGGAGTGAATGCACGCATTGCATGATTGCTGGGCATCATAGGGGCCCATTCCTGGTAGTGAAGACAAAATGAGGTCTGTCAGTGAAATTCTGGGTCTCTCTAACTGGCCAGTGTGCTCCATGTTTACCTTGTTCATAGAGACAGCCCCATTGCTAGGACAGCGCCTGGCATTCGGCAGCCACCCCTTCCCCACTGTGCCTTCCCTCTGGCCTCCCTCTGATTCGCTCTCCAAACACCTGTCAGAGTTCTGTAAAAACAATACTTACCTTCTTGCAGCGGTGTTCCATGGTCTTCAGGATACAGTGCAAACTCTTTACCACGGTCCTGAAAGCTTTTATGATCTGCTCTTTGGTTAGGTTTCAAACGGCACCCATCTATTGTGTTTACCTCATGCCCCTCACTGTAGGGTTGGTCCTATTGGCCTCCTGGAAACTCCCACAATGTTCCATGCTGTCTGTCTTTGGACTGTCTTCCTCACCTCTATCTTTCACCTGAGTAATTCCTGCTAATGCCTCAGGGACTCA
Source organism: Avahi laniger (assembly GCA_963575035.1). Classification (NCBI taxonomy): domain Eukaryota; kingdom Metazoa; phylum Chordata; class Mammalia; order Primates; family Indriidae; genus Avahi; species Avahi laniger. Next base: position 82,084 of record CAUYSK010057692.1, read on the forward strand.
GCTCAGACCTCACCTCAGCCAAGCAGCCTTCACTGACCCTCTCCCTAACACTTTCTCCTCCCAGTTTGCATTAGATGTCCTATGTCAGCCTTCGGTAACTTCTCTCTCAGCGTGTCCCATACCATATGATCATTGGCTCTTCTCTTCATTTGACAAAATAGTGCTGGTAAACTCTAGTACGGCAGCATGGTGTTTATCTGTCTGCTGAGCTCCTGCCACAGTGTTTGATGTATAAAGGGTGCTCAGAAATGTCTGTGGAATGAAGGAAGGAAACATAAGAACCGGCAATAATTGTCTATTTCTACTGTGTATCCAGACAGGTTCCAGGGAACATTAATCCGTAACACACAGCAGGAACCTTCCAGGTAGCCTCTTGTGACTTCTTGGATTATTTGCTTCATTCTTTGATCCTTTCCTATTCCTAACGGCACTTTATGTATATCTGATTTTTTTCAAGTAAAACAATTGTGATTTGTTTAAGATTTGATTTATAGAAATTCCATCAGTAAAACACACTCATTGAAAAGTGTTTTGGACTCCAGAGTCAGGTGGCCGCGAGCCACGCCCACTTTCTCACACACAGCGAACAGTGGGGGAGGAGGAAGGCACACTCGGGAGCCAGTTAGGCCCGGACTGAATCTTCACGGCCTCGCTTTCCCTCTCAGAGTCTCCGTTTCCTCGTGTGTGATAAGCTTGCCTGGAGCGATAGTGGAAGGACGGCATTTTGTGGATGAACAACAAAGGCTAGTTCTCTGTGATAGCTGTGACCCAGGACTCTCACTGTTTAGGCAGGGCTCTGAATGACCAGTGCTACAGACTTGCGCAAAAACAACTGCTCTGCTTGACAAACTATTACAGCTCTTTCTCTACCCTCTTAGGCCAGCCGGCTTCTCGTCATTTAGGTCTTTCTTTGAATGTCCTCACCTTCCCCGGTTACTCTCTAAATAAGTTCTCACCACACCTGCCCCACTCCGCACACCACTCTCCTTCTTGTCGTCCCAACCCTCCAGGTCCTTCACAGTGTTGATCACCATTCGTAATTCCAGAGTGCAAGCCCAAAATTGTCTTTTTCACAGTTAAATGCCCAGTGCTTAGTCCAGAGTCCAGAGCGTAGATAGCAGGCCAACGCGTAAATATCTGATGAGTGGGTAAATTGCATTATGTTTTGATCATAGTGGTCAACTAATTTGTCTAGGAATTTTGGGAGTTGTTTAACTTCACCAGGTTTCCTGGAAACTGTGTGGAGAGAATGTTTGTCCTCAAATGGGATCAGCTCCAGGTACGAGGGTCATGGTTTCCAAGACTTTGCTTCTGCCTCCTATTCCTAGTGGCTTTAGCCCTGAAGCCTCCTGAAAATTATGTTCTGTGCTTGCAGAACAGTTAAGTCTGAACCATCTTCAAAAGTTCTTAACAATACACTGAAACAGAATATTTAGAAAAATGGGTAGTTTCTCAAATGAAGCCTCCTTCAAAAAAAGAAATATAATGATCATAAAATCTATCGGCCATGCTTTAAGATGAAAATCCTAACCCGCTCCCCGCATTTGGCCAGGAGCTGGAAGAGCACGTCAGAGTGCGTTGAGATGCTGATCATGCCCTGCAGCCCCTCACAAACTCGCTGGAGACGTCAAGACTGACACCCTTGAGATTCAGGGAGAATACAAGTCAATATAAATTACGGGCTAAACCGTGCTTTACAAAAGAGTACTAAAATTACTGAAACTCAGTGCAGAACCCCCGGGAGGAAGATCAGGGAAGGCTAAAAGCATCCTACAAGAGGTGGGGCTTGAAGAAAGAACAGAGGTGTGTGTGGAATCCGGGAGGCGAGGCTAGAAGGGGTCTGGGTCAGGAGTTGCGCCCCCTGCTGGTAATAGACTTGACATCGACATAAGGAAGTAAGGCAAGGACGTGAACTTGGACGTGGACAATGAGCTCCGTTGCCAACTGTCAGTGGCAAACTGTACTGCCCGCAGGATGGCCCAGCTGCAAAAGCTGTGGCTTCTTCGCTACTTCCTTGCTGTCTCCTGCCTTCCCCAGGACAAAGCACCACGTGCAACACCAGGACGAAAACTACAACAAGGCAAAACAAAACATTTTCTACCCACAGGATTGGCAGCACATGCCAAAGGAACCATAGGGACAAGCATTTACGAAAATGAGTCTGGCTGAAGAGTTATTTTAGATAAAGCACGAGAGACTGAAAACAAATGACAGCAGGACACAGAGCATGCCTGTGTGTCTGTGTGTACTGCGTACACGTCTGGGCGGTGTGTGGGTATGCATGATTGTATGCATAGGTGTGACTGTGTACATGTAAGTGTGTGCCGTGTATGTCCATGTTGTGTGTATGTGTGGTGTGTCTATGCGTGTAGTGTGCATGTGTAGATCTGTGCGGGATGTGCATGTGCTTGTGTGGGGGGCGGAGGTCACGTTGCCCTTCCTCCTCTGTCACCTTCGTGGGCATCCTCGCTTCTCGGCTTCCTCACAAGCAGAAGGAGGTTTAGGGCACAGCCCCTGCTTCCTTTTCTGCTTTTCTATGCACCTGGCATCCCCCTTGTGCCTTGCCGCCCACCTGCAGGGACCCTCCCTTCCAGTCAGAGGAAGGGGGGCCGCGCTCCTGGGGAAGGCAGAAAGGCCAGGAAGTGACTTTGATGGATCGCTTTGCCAGGGAGATCCCAGCGCTCCCAGATTAGAGAGGCTGTAGCTCGGCTCCGCGCCTCCAACTGGGGGTTGTTCTGATGAGATAATTTTTCTCATTAACCTTGATAACTCTCTGCTGATATACGGATCTGTTTGCACTAACACAGAACTTTTTTTTTTCTTTTTTTAATCTTTTCTGTCTTCTACACCTTCTAGGGAGGAGAACTCGGAGCCTGCTGGAGGCCAGCAGCTGCCCAGTTGTTGGGTAGCCCAGATGCCAGCTTTTGGGCACCCCTGGCAGACCTGCAGGGACGAGCTCAATAAGTCCCTGTCTGTCTTCTGCACCATGGATTTTCTTACCTATAAAGCTCTCAACAAATACAGAGCAAGTGTTGGAGTGGATGAGCAGTTTAGAGATTTAAGAAACCCCGGGCGGCAGAGGCGGGGGTCGGGGGTGGGGTTCACCTGCTCCCACTCCCACTGCACCGCCTTTAGCCTGCAGCAAAACCCAGCTTCTTGCTGCAGCTCCTCACAATGGCGGCCTTGTTTCAGACACCCTTGCCTCTGTCAGAGCTGTCCCCGTGCTGCATAGTAGTCTGGCGAATTCGTAACCACTATTTGGGAATGTCTTTCCCAGAATACATTCTCTTCCTCCAACTAAAATGAATTTCTGTATCGAGTACATCCTTCTCTTGCTGCATTTATTATAATGAATTGTACCTGCTGGTCAAGTCTTCTTCCCTGATAGGCTGTGAGCACTTTGAGAATATAGGGTAACATTTTCATCTTTGTTTCTACAGTATTAATACAGTGTCTGGCAATAGTATGAATCTTAAAAATGTTTGTCGACTTTTGATATGAATTAGACTAGACATGGAATTAGGAAGTACCTTGAATGCTTCATGGAGCCCAGTTTTAAAGGGAATGTTACTAGTGTGGGTTGTATCGTATCCATTCAAGTTCTAATGTTGGGCCCTTATAACTGCCCATCGACACGTAGAGCATCCTAAGTGTCCTCCTGGAGCTTCTGATACTGGACAGAGGCCAGAGCAAGTCGATATTTTGAGGATCTTAGTCTCTTATCATGAATAATTGCAAAAATGGTGCCAAAGAATTTAATATAGTAACAAATTAAATACTTTTATGAAAACCTAGTGCAATGCAATTATGTTGTCTATGAGATAAGAATTTATTTTAAAAATAATTCATAATACATCTCAGGTAGTGTGATCCAATTATGGGACACAAGTGAAATGCTGACCATCTTTCCATTTTGTCAGTGTACCTCTGTGAGTTTACACATGAGCTAATTTATAAATTATGCCAAAATTCTAAATTCAAGCTCATTCATAAATATATCAGGCAGAAGCTTTTCTTGATTTCTGGTTCCCAATCCCCAACCACATACACACATGACAAACACCTTCTCTCTTTTCTCTCCTCAGTCAGGCAGAAGCTATGCAATTCAATAGGCTTTGCTTATAAACAGACACTCCATTTTGGAAAGAGGTCATGTATATTAGGGGAAGTGAAATTAACCTCATAACTCCTTAATGAGGCAGACAAAGATATTATGTTGGGTCACTGGGGCAGGATGAGTGGAATTTAAATAACTCTCCAGACACTTTCCTCTCTGCAGAATTCAGGGAGGTGTTAGCTGGCGGCTGCTGTGGATTGAAGCCAGTGTTGGTGTTTGAAAAAAGACTCAAACTGGAGGGAGAGGAATGATATTGTCCCTTTCAACAGAAGGGCAGTTCTCAGTCTTAGTGTATCTTAGACTAGTTGGTGAGTTTGGGCTGGGTCCTGAGAATTTGTACTTCTTACAAGTTTCTGGTTGTGGTTGATGCTACTGATCCTGAAAACCATGGCTTTATGGGAACATGATCATAGAAAAATCTCACGGGACCTCAGAATTACTGGATCTGGGAGAGGAACCAGTAAGTGCTATTTGAATTATATAGAATTTAAAAGTATAAAGGATCTTATAAACCACTTAGTCCATACTTTCATTTTATAAACAAACAACAGAGATTAATGAGGCCGAGTAACATCATATTAAAAATAAGGGACGTAATATTCACATATTTGGTCACAAGGTCAACTAAAACCATCCAAGTGGTTATTTCAGCTGCTAAAGATGTTATAAAGATGATAGCAATATACAAAATGGAATGAAGAAGTGGACACTTGTTCTTTATCTAAAGATTTTGGTTGCTGAATTTAATGTAAGGAGAACTATGTTCAAGTTTTGCTTCATAAAATGATGTCTTCCTACTATGTGCTAGGTACTCCAACCAGGCCCTGGGGATATACCTCACAACTCTACCAAGGGAGACACATTTTTGAAAGTATGGTTAGAGTTGACCAAAGGTAAGTTCTCAGAAAAGCTCTGCCTGCTGGACCTTTTTAGGGGTATGTCAGACAAGTTGCAGAAGCTGAAACGGTTGCAAAGAAGTAAGTTTACCTGCAAATGCACCCCAGCCCTTTGCAAATGTAACGTCTAAAGCCAATGAAATTTGTTTTGAGGAAGCCTGGAAAATTCCAACAGGAACCAGTTCTTCTCTTCTACTTTCATCACAGGGCTCCCAATCTCTCTTAGTCTCATTTTCTAATGTGGCAAATGAGGTAAGGATTTAATAAAATGAGACAGGAGAGTAGAGGCCTGACACAGGGCCTGGCAGGTGGAAGACATGCAATAAAATTGTGGTTTATGATACAACTTTAGAATGTTTAAGCTAATTCCGGATATATTTCTTTTTTTATGCTTTACCTCCATGCTATGAGATAAATAATGTTATTATGATCCCTACTTTGCTAACAAAACAAGACAAAACAATACCCAAAGATTCAGAACTGTGGAGAAACATGCTTAAGGTCACACAGTTCGTAGGTATAGATCACAAATCCAAATCCAAGGCTGCCAAAAACCAAATTTATTTTCTTACTTATTCTTTCTTAATGAAACTTTAACCCATGAGAAGGAAGAAGTCTAAAAAAGACTGTTTGTTACCCAATCCAAGGAATTAGTTGACCTATAATATTTTTCATTTGACGTTGTGGTACATTATCACTTCAGCTTTCTTACCATTATTTCCGTAAGTTACGAGTTAAACATTGGATCTGTGGCAAATTGCTATAGTCTCACTACCCCCTTACATTATTATCTTCTACCTAGTCTGTTTCACTCCTTTATATTACCTGCCTCTTCTCTTTGGCATTTGATCTTAGGGCCCTTGAATATTTCTTTTATATTTCTTCTTGCAAAAGAACCCTGATATATTAATATTCATACAAAGATTTGTACACACGAGTTCATAGCAGCTGTACTTAAGTAGTAAAACAAAGCAAAAACAAAAAATGGAAATAAAACATGTGTCTGTCAACATGTGACTCCATAAAAAATTGTAGTCAATCCATAAAATGAAATTTAATAACACTAAAAAGAAGAGAAAGGCAAGAACATAGACGAATCTTAAAAATCATGGATGATGACCCAAAGGAGCCAGAAACAAAAGAACACATAGTATGTGATTCAGTTTGTATGATATTCTAGAGCTATAGTTTCATATCCAAACTAATCCATTGCAACAGAAAGAAGTTCAGTGATTGCCTAGGGTCAGGAGGTGGAGTGGATGGGAGATTGACTTTAAGAGGTACAGGGAGCTTTTGGGGACTGAAAAAAATGTTCTATATTTTGATTGTTGTGGTGGTGATTACATAAGCATATACATTTATCAAAATGCATTGAACCATATACTTAAAAATGGATGGATGCATTTAATTACATGTAAATTATACATCAATAAAATTGATTTTTTTAATTGTCTCTTGAGGGTCCAAAGAACTTTGCAAAAGATACGATGCATATGTTTGCAGAGTACTGAACTTGCAGCTAGGAGACCTTGAGATTTCTCCTAAAGCTATCATAAATTAAAGCTAAACTTTCTCTGTGCCCAGGTAGAATTTTTTCTGTTTGTTTAGGATGCTCCTGCAACAAATGATGATGGAGGCAAAATTTCAGAAGGGAATTTTCATGTGTTGAATTTCATTCATCTTAAGTTGGGGAGATGGTAGAATCACCAAACTGAAGTAACAAAATGGCAAACAAAACAGTTCTCACCCAAAGGTACTGTCCTTACTTCTTTTTGTGTTGTTTTATATTTTGAGTCAAAGTATAACATGTGTACAGTGTACATATCATTAGTGTATAGCTTTGTGAATTTTCATAAACAGAACACACCCATGTAACCTGTACCCAGACTGAAAATAGAGCAGTATCAACATTCCAGACACCCCCTCAAGCTGCTGTGCACCCACTATTACCTCCAAAGGGTAACTTCTCTCCTGACTTTTGACATCACATTTTTAATTTTTTTTTTTTACTTAAAATAAATGGCAGTGTATGTACTCTTTTGTGTCTGGTTTCTTTGGTCAACATTATATTTGTGACAGTCATTCAAATTTTTGCCTGTGGTGAAATTGTTTTCATTGCTGTGTAATATTCCATTGTGTGAATATACTTTAATTTATCAATTCTTAAAGTTGCTCTTTTAAAGAATGCTAAATATTCTTTAAAATATGACACCAAAAGCATAATTAATGAATGGAAAAGTTGATAAATTGGACTTCATCAAAATTAAAAACTTCTGGTCTGTGAAAGCCCATATGAAGAGGAGAAAAAGACAAGGTACAGACTCAGAGGAAATCACTGCAAACTGCTTATCTGACAAAGGACTAGTATTTATGATACATAAAGAACCATTAAAACACAACAGTAAAAACAAAAATCCTATTTGAAAAGGGGTTAAAAACCCAGACATTTCACTGAAAAATATAGATAACAAATAAGTGCAAGCAAGAATGTTCAACGTCATTAGTCATTAGAGAAATGCAAATTAAAACCAGAATTAGTTACAATACTAAATACTGACAAGGATGCAGAGAAACTGGATTGCTCATACATTGCTGGGATAGACATGAACTGGTATGGCCCTTCTGGAAAAGAGTTAGGCAGTTTCTTGTAAAACTAAACATGCAATTACTATATGGCCCACCAATTGCACACCTGGGCATTTATCCCAGAAAAATCAGAGCATTTGTTCATGAAAAAGCCTGGATTCAAATGTCTGTAGAAGCTTTATTTATAATACCCAAAACCTGGAGTCAGACCTGATGTCTTTCAATGGGTGAATGGTTAAACAGACTGTGGTACATCCATGCTGTGGAACACTACTAAACAATAAAAATGAACCAACTACTGATACATACAATTGGATGATTCTCAAAGGAATTATGTAGAGTGAAGAAAGCCAATCCCTAAAGGTTATACTGTATGATTCCATTTATATAACATTTTCAAAATGACAAAGTTACATCAATGGAGAACAGACGGCAGTTTCTGGAGGTTACAGACGGGGAAGTAGAAAAGAGGAGGTGTAGCTATCCTTCTGGTGACAGAGCTGTTGAATACTCTGGTTGCTGTTCTGGATAAATAAATTTACATATGTAATAAAATTTTATAGAAGTAAATGCACATTCATACACATGAGGACAAGGAAAAGTACAGAACTCCGAATAAGACTGGTGAATTATTAAATATATATATATATGTATGTATGGCATACTATTAAATATGAAATGTCCGATTTCAAATCAAAAGTGTAGTTTACTATATCTCAAACAAGAAGCAGTACAATTAGTCAAAGTGTGTGCCTAAACTACTGACACAGTTTTGCCATCTTAATGGTAGCTTATTTATGCCAGCAGCAAAGAAGCCTGGAGAGCACGTGGCGAAATCATGAAAGGCATTTTCCACAGCTTGCTGAGAATTGAATGTTTCTTCCTGCAAGAAGTGGTTCAAAGCCTGGAAGAAGTGGTAGTCAGTTGGTGCAAGGTCTGGTGAATACGGTGGGTAACAGAGAGTTTCCAAGTCTAGCTTCTATAGATTGAGCAGTGTTGTTTGTGCGACATGTGGTCAAGCATTGTCTTGCAAGTGGATTAGCCTGTCTCTGTTGACCAATCTCAGTTGCTTAATCAAAAACATCCTCATCATTTCACCCAATTTGTTGCAGTAGACATCTACTGTAATCGACTGACAATGTTTTATGAAGCTGTAGTGGATAATACCAATGCTGGACCACCAAACAGACACCATTAGCTTTTTTTAATGAATATTTGGTTTGGGGTTGTGTTTTGGCACTTCATCTTTATCCAATCATTGTGCTGAATGTTTGTGATTGTCAAAAAGAATCCATTTTTCATCACATGTAATGATATGGTGTAGAAATGATTTGCCTTTATGTTGTGATAACAAAGAAAAGCAAGCTTCAAGACAATTTCTCTTCTGACACTTGTTTAATTCATGCAGTACCCATTTATCCAGCTTTTTTACCTTGCCCATTTGTTTCAAATGGTCCAATATTGTTGGAATAGTAATGTCAAACCTTGCTAATTCACGCGTAGGTGGAGATGAATTCGCTTCCACTACAGCTTTTAGCTCATAATTATCTGTCTTGGTAACAGGTCACCCACATGGCTCATTTTCAAGATTAAAATCACCAGAATGGAACTTCTCAAAACATTGATATACTACTGTGCGTTCTTTAGCCACATCCTTCCCAAACACTTTGTTGATATTTTGAGCTGTCTGCACTGCACTGATTCCACAACAGAACTCATGTATTCGAAAAAAACACAATTTTTTACTTATCCCTGGTTTCACAAACATTTTCTCTAAAAAAAAATTTGAAAGATAATCACAAGCCAAAACGTGCCTTTGAAAGAATGATGATGTACCTTCACAAAAAAAAGAAAAAGAAATATCAAAGTGAAATGTTGGAGGTATCAAGCATCAAACTTAATACTTAAGGAAATCAGACATTCTGTACTTAATAACTTAATAGATATTTAATATTAGGCTTAGCAATTGTTCCTAAGTTAGAACAAATTACAGACAATGCCCAGGTTATGGACAACCTGACTAAGAGTATCCTGTAGTTATGAACAAGCTTCCAAGGCTCTTCATAAGGATAAATCATAATTAAATTAATAATTCGGGAACTAGTTTCTTCCACGCATGTGAACAAACCCGCAGGGCGTAAGCGGTTGGTTGGCTCAGCATCTCTATGCCAGCAGGTAGTGTCATAGATAGAGATGCAGCTGATGGAAATGCAGAACATGAAGAATCAGAAGATCCAGAGCCAAGAAAAGTTTACAACAAAAGAATTGGCTGAAGCCTTTTGTCTCACTGAAGCAGGATTTGCTAAGCTTGAGGAGCAAGATCCTAACATTGAGCAGTTTACAAAGGTTTATCATGAAGTTAGTGAGACCATCAGCTGCTACAAGGCCATTTATGATGAGAAAAAGAAAAAGGCTGTGCAAACAGCCCTAGATACCTTTTCCAAGGAACTTCAGTGGTGAGGTCTCCTCCTCCAGCGTCAGACTCAAACCCTGATTCTTCAGCACCCACTCCATCCTCTCCATCACCATCTCCGCCAACTTCCTGTTAATGTTACCTACCCTCTTGCCTCAAAAATGCCCCTTCTGGTAAGCAAGACATAGATGCAGCACTAGGTGAGTGTTAACTTTTAATATTCTTTTTTGAAATTCCTCCTATCTCCTACCTAACCTTTTTGTATGAGTTTGTTTTTATGTTCTATTTGTTTGAATTAAAAGGAAAATCACAATAGTTTCTGTAACTTATTATTACAGTACAAGGTTACTATTATTTTAGTATTATACTGTATTATTATATATTATCATCACATATGAGCTATTATGGTATTGTTATTATTATTGTTATTGTCTATGGCTGTTCATCAGGGATCTGAGTCACATGCAAATCTGACTTAATGACATTCTCAGCAACATATCTCATCTATAACCTAGGGACCATCTGTACTCTAATGAGATTTTATCCTTCCTAAAACATAGCTGAGATCAGATTCTTTAAGGGTTATTTTAATTAATAATTATTATTATTAATAAGAAATGATAATATTATTTTTCACTAAGTACATGGGGAGATATCACTTTGAAGTATGCAATTCTTGGAATAATCCAGCATATATCAAAATAGCGAGCTTTGGTCAGTAAAAGGATGAACAATAGCATGAGGCCTATGAGAAAGGAAGATACCAAGTAGTGGGATGAGGTCAGACTATGCCCGCTGCAAACATGCTGAGGGCTTGATGGCAGCAAGCTTCCTTGTGTCTCTGAAAACTATCTGCTCAAGTAAGTTTGTCAAGGACCGGACCGAAAGAATTGTAGTCTCATACTCTGGATTTGTTTTGCAGACTAAATAAAAGAAAACAACTTAAGAAAAATAAAGAACTCATATTATGGTAGAAAACGTATTTAAAGTAATGATCCTTCAAAGAGACTTTAGCATGCCATCAGATTCTGTAGGATTTTTATCAGGAACTTAAGCCCATGGTAGCAAAGCACCAGCTGCAGAAATGACAGAAAAACAAGAATGCACGGGCTGATTCTGAAAATGCAATTGGTACAAAAGAACAGTGAGAGGGGAAAAAATTCAAACCGTTGTTGCTGTGCTCTCACACCACAACTACCACCAACAGAGGAGACTTCTGTGATCAAATGTGTGGAGATTTCTTCCACCAATAAGCAAGCAATCAGTTAAGCAGAGGACACCAGCTGAGTGTCCTCCAATTCAATTCCAACACTGTCTAGCCGGAAACAGCGTCAGATCCCGCCGGGTGAGGGTCAGTGCTAGGTCCCCAAGCTGCCCGCCCAATGCTCATTGCAAGCCCCAGGTTATTTTGCCTGTGTTTCTGACCAACTGGTTATAAATTGGGGGTTTCTCAGGTTCAATTAATGTGCTACAGTGGCTCACAAAACTCAGGAAAATACTCAGCCATGTTTACCAGTTTATTTAAAAGGACACAAATAAACAGCCAGATGAGGAGATATATAGGGTGAGATCTGGGAGGTCCTGAATGTAGGAGCTTCTGTCCCTGTGGAGTTGGGGTACACTACCCTCCTGGCACATGGTTGTATTTTCGTTTACCTTCCTCTAAGCCTCCAGGTGTTCAACTATCCAGAAGCTTTCTGAACCCAGTCCTTTGGGGTTTTTATGGAAGCTTTATTATGTAGGTATGGTTGATTAAACCATTCGCCATTGGCGATCAACTTAACCTTCAGCCTTTCTCTCCTCCGGAGGTTGGTGTTGGGCTGAAAATCCCAACCCTCTAGGTCCTGCCTTGATCTTTCTGGTGACCAGCCCCATCTTGAAGCTACGTAGGGCCTGCCATCCATCAGTCAACTCATTATCATAGAAAAAGACATCACTTTGGATTTTCTAAGGATTTTGGGAGTTGTGTGCCAGGAAATGGGGTCAAGAAACAAATCTATATTTCACAATATCACAGACAGAAAAATACTATTACTTTTCACCTGAAATAAAGAAAGATAATTCTCAGTATTTCTGAATGAAGAGTTGAGTTTGGGGTAAGAAATCTAATGCTCCAAACAAGCCAGACTGAATATGGCTGATCCACAACAGAAAACAAAATCTAAAATTGGAAGTTATTTCACATGGGAGCTTTTATGTCTGATATTTGACCTGGAACTTGACATCTTGTGCAAGTAATGGAGGACACTTGAAGACTGGCTAATGGAAATGTAAGCAGTTTGTGTATTCACTAAGAATGCCTTGTTTTATTGATAAGTCACACAAATTCCTCAGTATAGTACTTGGCATGGAGTGGGAGCTAAGAAAATCTTTGCTAGAGGGAAGGAAGGAAGGCAGAAAAGGAAGAAGGGAGGGAAGGAAGAATCATATTTTAAGCTTTGGCTAAATTTATATACCTAAAGACAAAAAAAAAAGTGTTTGATTAAAAAGTTCAGTAAGAAAAAGACGTTAACATTTTTTTCACTGACTTCACATTCTCTAACCCTCCCCTCCAATAAACTGTTGGTTTGTGAGTTAAAATATTTATTTAGAATGACTTCAGAAATCCATGATTATGAAAGTCACAAATTGGGATGGTTGCTTAGAATGGATTTCTGTTTGTCTATTCCTCTCTTAGCAAATTTTGGGCAAGGAAGGAAGAAACACAGTCAGATTGCCCAGCGATGCCATGCCCTCATCTAAGCATTTGACTTGAGAGATAGAAATGGGCCGTGAATATTGAGTAGGCATGGCAGTTCAGCTGAAAGATGATCAATGTACTTCAACTCAGATGCAGAGCTTGATTGACAGAGGATAATTCAAATTCAAGCTAATGGGGGAACTTGAATTGGACTCACAGTGTTAGAAAGTGAGAAAAGAGTAAGTCTTCCTAACGAAGAAAAGCTAATCTTTTTGGTGAGTCTATCCTTTTAGCCTGAGTCTCTTTGATAGTTGACAATATAGAAGTTTGCATTTTCAGATGATCTTTTTCAGTTAGATTCTTATCAATGTTTTTTGTTGGTGTTACTTAGTATGTTTTCTCACAAAGGGGCTAGAAATTGGCTTTTTTCCCTCCAGGAGAGAGTAACTGAGCATTATAAAGCTTTTCTGCCAAAAGCATGGAGCCTCAGATAAGTAATCTCATCCTTCATCCATGATAAATGAGCTATTTAAAATCAAGAAAAAAGAAAACACTTGGAATGTATGAAATGCACAGACAATGTGGTGGAAGCCTCATTTGTAAGACCATGAGTCTTCCCATTGTTTAGCCACAATGCTGAATCTTCTCTATTTATATTTTTGTTTGGGGATTTTTCTCTTCTCTGGGCTGAAGAGCTTTGTACATGAGACTGAAAAGCTGCCAGGACTGGTCCATCTGGCAGGCCAAATGGATTGTGCTCACTGGAGCAGCGCCACATGTATACAAGTAGAAAGTTTAATTTCTGGGCAGTCGGACCTCCAGCTCCTTTCTCAGTTTAATGGAGACCATGTTTCTATTGTCCAGAAACTCCTCCAAATGGCCTGAATGTCCTCACCTAGTCCTGCCTCCTGCAATCTTGATGCCAGTCTCTCATGATCCCCCAGCACAAGAGTGCAACCTCTCACCTCTATGAAGCCCAAAGCAGTGAAATGAGTTTGATGAAAAGGTTTATGGCAAGTGAAAAATCACTACGTTACATTTGATTACATTTGTCTGACCTTGAACAATCTTAGGAGCCAAAGTAGTCATTTCAGTTAAGTAATTTAGTTTAAATTGCTTAATTAAGAAATAAAATTTCATGGAATTCCCTAGATTAATTTGCACTTATACTTAAGAGCATCAACATTTATAATCAATTTAAAGAGGAAATAGGCCTAGAGTATTTTATAGTTTGCAGTGAAATCTAATTGGATTCATTTTGGCTGAAATAGGAAATATAGAGAGATCTGATATATTTTTAATTTCCCACATCTTAAGGACAATAATGGGCATTTAATCTTTGTGAAGCACTGAGTTTTAGACTTGAAATTGCAGAAATTGTGGATTTTGAAGATAAACTGGCTAATTCTCCCTATGTTCTTACCTTTCAGGGAAGGCATTCGGCAGGGCTAGAGGGCAGCCAGAATGCACAGGCCGAATTGATGTCCGCATCACCAGAGCAGATGGCAGGAGACAGAGGTGGGTGCCCCGATCAGCCAAGGCTTGCTCTTCTCAGCCTCTGTGTGTGCTCTATCCAAACGTTTCCCTCCCCTTTTTCTCCTGAAGTGATTTTAAATGAGAGTGTCAGGATTAGATGTGAGTGTTTAAGATGATTCTGTCTGAGATGTAGGGGAGGGATTTGAGAGGGAACAGACAGAGAGACAGCACGAACATTTTTGAGCCCATGTTTCTCTCCTAGTCAGAGATCCTCAGATCCTGAATTAAGAAGGCAGTAGTAGAAATGAAGAATAATGGATATTCTAGAGGTAACAGCAAAAGCACTTGGTGATCTATTGGGAGAAGATGAGGAAAAGAGAGGGATGAGGAAGTAGGAGGAAGCAAGGATGATAATAGCCTTCTGCCTCGGGTGACAGCTGGTCACTCATACATCCACATGTCCAAGCTGGTCTGGGGCTGGGCAGGTTTATGCCTGTGGTGCCATCCTTTTATTGTCCCAGTTTGGGAGATACATTTGTATGGTCACCCTAATGAAAGAATGAATGGCAATCACATTGGGAACTCTAGAGAAGAGAAGGGTCGAAGGGAGGTTTTGGACTGATTACATTCGAGATGCCCGTGTTTCAATTGTATTTATTCACTGGCTTCCTTTAAAACTTGTTCACACGTCCCATTTTCACTGAGGCTCCCCTGATCATTTACTTTAATCCTTCAATTTGTCCTCTTGACTTATCCCCAATCCTTCTTTCCTTGCTCTACTTTTTCTTTAATTGTAGCACTCAAAATTTTCTATCCTACTATATAATTAACTCAACTTCTCCAATCAGGCCAGGTTTAGGTTGCTGTTGACTTCCATCTTACCACATCCAATGGGTTCATTATCTGTCTGCTCTTTGCAGCATTTGATACAATCAATCGCTCATTCTTTCCTTACAAAATATTTCTTTATTTACCTTTTGAAACCATGATATTCTCCTGGATTTCCTCCCATATCATTGTTTGTTCTCAATCTCCCTCTGACTGTTTCTCTGAATCCTGAGCTCTAAAAGTTGCGGTGCCCCAGCACCTGGTCCTCTGCCCTCTTATCTTCTTCTCTATAAAACACACTTCCTGGATGTGTTCCTGGAGATCTCATGGAAATATATACCATCTCTGTGGTGATGATTTCTCAACCCCTGGGCTTTCCCTTACCCTTGGGCTTCAATCTGGGTAAACACAGACATTGAAAATTAACATGTCAAAAAAAAGCAAGTCTCGTGATTCTCACCAACATCTCTGACCTTACTCTTCACACTAATATTCTATCAAAATTTAGCAGTCTCCCCTAAGAAACCTCTTTCTGTCAATCTATCACTATGCTGGATTTGCTCTACCTTGCTCTACCTAAAATGAGACACCAATTCCAGCCTCTGCTAACTACCTCCAGACCACTGTCATGTCTTCCATGGATAACTGCCATAGCCTCTTAAATGAAATACAGCTTAGAAATAGGTAGCCCTACTTCTATTCTTGCCTCCATAATATATTCTCCACAGAATAGCCAAGATGATACTTTGCAAATATGAGTATCAAGTGCTACCCAGTGAGTACATTATCCCCATCCCTCTGCATCTATGTAGTGGGTAGTATTTAAGGCTGCTACCCACCCTAATTCATTGACATTGCTGAGTTTAAAGACTGCTATATAAGTACAAAAGCATAGCCCAATTAAGAATATAGTCTATTACTTGGAAAATTGATATATTAGAAATTGCTATATCACTGGAAATGGAAAGAGTTACAGAAAGTTAAATTTACCAAAGTTTCTCTTAGAATGAGTATTATTTGTAGTTAAAAGGAACAATGTTACAGGCTGCTTTGGGTTGAGATCAGGAGGTCATCGAGAACATAATTGAGTAAAAACAGATGGTAACTAGACTACCTTCTTTAGAAAGTGGAACTTAAGTTCAAAGATTTATTCTTCTGAGTGAATGTCCAACTAGAATATCATCAGCATTCTTTTTTCTCTTCTTCTCTCCTCACATCTCTTCATTTCTTCTCTAAATAAACATGGAGCAAATATTTTTTTAAATGTGGGTTTAGAAATGTGCAATTATTAGCATCCCTGGGCTGGCCACATTATTATCTCTATCACTACCTCATGCCTTATCTTCCGGAAAAGTATTGGCTGCTCCTGAGTGGTCCTTTAGCTGCTTCCCAATATTTTGCCTTCTGTACCAATTGTGGTAGACAGATTCTGCCTTCTGTCCCATGGTTTGGGTGGGACTTGTGACTTGCTTCTAACCAGTAGAATGTGGCAAACAAACGTAATGGATATGAATCCATTACTGCATCGTGTTTAAGACTATGACTTGCTAGCGGACTTACTCTAGAGACTCACCTTGCTAACTTGAAGTTAGCAGCCATGTTGGCAGATTCCCCATGGTGAGGGACTGCAGGAAGCTTCTTGGAATGGAGGATGGACTTTAGGAACTGAAGGCGGTTCTTTTCAGCCTCCAGCTAGAAAGAGACCAGGGCCTTCAAACCTACAACCACAGGGAAATTAATTCTGCCAATAATTAGAGTGAGTTTGGAAGCAGATTATTTTCCAGCCAAATCCTCAGAACTCAGCTCAGCTGACCCTTTCACTGCAGCCTTTTCAGACCCTAAGCAAAGGACCCAGGTAAGAGGTACCCAAATTCCTGCGCTATCTCACACTAAAAGTGTGAGATAATAAGCATCTGCATTGTTTTAAGCTTCTAAATTTGTGGTAATTTGTTACACAGCAACAGAAAACTATTACAACTATACTGACTTGCAAATCAAAAGGATGCTAAAGATGAGTCAAGCAGGGACCAGGTATAAGTGGTAACACTTCGGCTTATCTGCAGCATGTGTTCTGTGCTTGCAGCTTCTAGCTTTCAATAATTTGTTTATAGAAGATTCGGTCTCTGAAGTTATCACTTTGACACATAAGAGCTCCTTCAAGCTGGAAAACAAGTGGGGATCAGGCAATTTGAGGATATTTAAATATTAAACGTAGTTTACTTCATTAAAGAAAGAACGATCAATTGAATTTGCCAATTGTAGAACAGCATGAGAGAGATTAATTTTACCCTGTGGATGTTGGTTTGTTATTGTAGTTACTAAAATTGATATGAGAGTGAATGAAAATTCCAATGTTTGAGCCAGAATAGTTCATATCTTTTGTAGGGAATTTTAAGATAGATTGGTCATTCTAAAACAGCAAGTGAACAATGCCAACTAATCAACTCAAGACAGTATCCATACAAGGACATGCAATGTGCACACAGATGATTAATACCATCTCACTTCTATTACCAACTTTCAAAGAAAGAATCAAGAGTCTTTGTATAAGCACAGTTTTTAAAATGATGACACTTTGAGTATAGCTACATAAGTTTCCATTGTTAGTAGTTAAGTGTTCTAATGGTAGTCAAGAAGATCTTCACAAAATTACTCTGTTTCTAAAGCAGTTTTTGCTTTTACAGTATTATGGCAGAGTGTCTAAGCCCTGCCTCTCTCTTGGATGAGAGATGAAATTGCCTAATACCAATCAAATATGGATGAGAAAAAGAGAACTCTTAGAGAACTCCCCAAATGCAAGATGGCATGATTTTTTTCATCAAGTATTCTCTACGCAGAGTACTTCAGCAGCATTAAGCATTAACTTATCTTCAATGACTACTTTCTAGGACAGTACAGAATTGAACAATTTGTAGCCAAGGAAGATTGGAAACACTGATTTAGAACTATACTTGCAATAATGATTATGTACTTAACAAGAATAACTTACGTTTGTATGTCATTTTATAAGGGTGTTCATGGAAATAATTTTATGAAATGTAGGGCAAAGATACTACATTTCCCATTTTGACACTTGGAGAAAAGGAAGGAAAGGAGATAGAGCGAGTGCCAAAGCCAAGACGAGGGTAGTGTTTAATCTTTTTTTCCTTAAGGACTTACGATTACACCACCCCATTTTCTTAGCACCTGTACATATGTGGATATAGACCTCTATCCATCTAATACCCATTCAGGAACACCGAGGAGAGGGAGGAGATTAATCCACTTAACCAAAAAATCCTGATTCTTTATATCAGCCCTCCTCCCCCAAGTGCAAGCACTAAATTCTAAATCTTTGAGCACTAGAATTAATTCTTTGAGAAAGAAATCAGGACTCAAAGAGTTTGCAAATCTTGTCCAATAAGAATAAGAGCTGACACATAAAAGTAGATACTCCTCATTTCTTGAAGTCTTACTCCATGACAGCCACTTCAAACACATCATCTTTAATGCTTCCAAGAAGCCTTCTGCATGAGAGGAAAGTGAGGCTTGGAGAGTTTAAGGTACTTGCTTATAGCTGCACAATAATAAATGGCATATGTGGGATTCAAATCCAGGTCTGTTTAGTTCCAAAGTCCATGCTTCTTCCGTTAACTAGGCCACCTCTTAAGAATCCAGTTCTCTTTATTCCCAGTCATAGCTCCTTTTTGCAGTGAGTCTGAATTGAGTTCTAAGTCACTGTCAATCTTATAAGGGTTTATCCAGAGATTATTTCTCTTCCACAAATACTTGGGCTTGTGAGAAGATAGAAAGGCAGCTCCTCCCTTGTGGAGAAGCCCTGCAATGAGAGTTGCAGATAAAGTTGGATGCTATCTCTAATGTTTATGCATAGAGCTATATTGCTATTTTTATTTTCTTCCATTTATCTGAACTATAGCTTTTCATTGTCTCCATATGAAGGTTTTCATGAGCCTGTATTAAAGATGTCTTTGGAAAGTCCATGGTGACTAGGCCAGTGTGAGCCATTTCAATTCTGGTTAGACTATGCTTCCTAAAAGCTTCAGTTTGGTGTCATGGAGCCTAAGCCTTCTTGCTGTTTGCCCTCAGGAAAGGCCGGGGGAATTTATAGGCACTGAAGGACTCTGTCAAAGGCTTTGAGTGGACCTGGGAGTATAATGTAGCACAGTGAGTATTTACAAGACAAATAGAAGGCTTTTCTTGGAATTTGGAGAACAGAAGGTACAGACACACATGGTAGTCTCTCAGTTATGCTTTAATGAGCCAAGGTTCTTGGCCGAATGGGTGCTCAGTAACAGGATGTCTGGGCAATGAGAATACAAGCAAAGGATGCTTGGGCTTTGCTTGGGCAGGTGTCTGCAAAGGGAGAGAAGTATGACTCATGACACTTGAGCTAAGTTGACATCACTGTCATCACCCTTGGAAAGCAATTTGTGGGCAGAGATCTAGGCTGTTTATAAAAATGACATGTACAGAAGCTTCAGCCTCAGGAGGCTTCATAGGGATAGATAAAAAGGATTACAGAAGCTAAAGCTTTTGTTTAAAGAGAGATTACAAAGCATTTAGTTCAGATCAAGTCAGCTTGAAGCTTAACTGCTAAAACTTGCCCCCTTTTTCTGCTTTATGATGAGTTTTGCTTTTAAACTTAGTGCTCAAATCTGAAGAGGAAGATGAGGCTTTATTTGGAATGACCACAGATGAGGCTATTGGTCTCTCTTTCTTTTGTTAATATGAATTCAGGAAACATGAGGATTAGCAGAGATTCTAATCAATTGCCTAATATTAGTTTTTGTAGTAACAAGGGCAAATGTGCTAAGTACTTGAATGTGAAAAGGAAATCATATAGTAGAAAGTCAATGCAATGAGGTTAATACCTACAGACTTTCATAAAGTATGGTTTTTGTGTTGGAAATTGTCCAAAGTAAAGACTGCCCATGTTGAGAAAGTAGAAAATATCAGTTTAAAAACACTCAATCTATCCCGCTTCAGAGACTGAATTGGATTGACTGCATGGCTGATCTAGTGATGGCAAAAACCTATACATTCAGGAGGTGACTTAAGAAATGAATTGACCAAAACCCAGCCAATTTGTCAACTATTTGTAGACTTGGCCTTTGCTCAGCTAGGGATCATTCCTGATCTTCTCTATGTCAGGGAGATTTTTTGCTTCAGTGAATCTTTCCCCTTCTTTGGGAGTTAAAATATGAAGAGAAGTGATAGAATTCCAAAAGACCCTTACACAAAATTAAATATGTGACTGACGAAGTCATTCATTAATTCAGTAGCGGTGCATGGAGCGCCTCCCAGATACCAGGCTCCATTCGGAGCATAGGAAATCCCATGACAAATGAGACAAAGTCCCTATGCTTAAGTCACTGTAGGAAAGACAGAAACTAAATGGTTAGACAAATAAGGATATGTAAGAATACACTTTTATAGTGTGATGTTAGCAAGAAATTAAAGAGTGTGCAGTGTAGGAAATGAAAAGGCTATTTTATTTTAGAATGGATATTATGGGAGGCTTTCCTGAGGAGGTGATATTTGAGCAGAGATCTGAAGATATGAAAGAGCAAGCTGTGTGAAGTTCTGACAAAAGACTATTCAAAAGGGAGAGTATAGCAGGTATGAAGGTGTTGACAAGGAAACTATTAATAGCTCAAAGTGTTGTGAGAGCCTCAAGGAGTCAGTGTGGCTGGAGTGGACAGGGTGAGGAGGAGCAGAGTGGGAGTGAGGCCAGAGGGCAGCAGAGGCCAGGCGAGGCCACGACGAGGAGCCAGGCTGTTCTCTGCACTGAGGAGCTGTGAGAAAACATGGCAGGGGAAGTGACACAGTGTGAGGTGCAGATTTAAGGAGCTCTCTGGTGCCTGTGTAGAGAACAAATGGTTGTGTGGCGAGAGCAGAAGCAACAAGACCATTTTTGAGACAATTTTTTAAAGTCTGTGAAGGAGGTGGTGTCACAGAGAAGTGCTGTATTTGAAGAAGTCAGCAGAAGTCATGGGACTTGGAAATATTTAGACAGGAAACCCAGCAGGGCTTTTTGGTGAACTGGATGTGAGGAAGGTTGAAGTGGGAGAAAGATCTGAGACCATCAGATGAATTATGTCAATAACCTAGACATCAGAATTGAGCAGCATACTGCTTTCCTCTGTGCACAGTCCCTGAGAGAGCTGTAGTGAGTAGATGAATGTTGGTGGCAGGGATGAGGAACAGAGTCAAGGAGACTCTTGTGTGTGGGGGGGTGGGTAGCGGTGTTGAGGTGGGAAAAAAGATTTTGGATATAAACGTGGTATGTTTTCAATACATGTAAGCTATTGCTGTTACTACTAACTACTAATTTTCAAATGTGGATGAAGTCAGGGAGAGGTCTGGATGGGGAATACAAAGTGAGACATTATCAACATGTAGATGGTATATAAGATCATGGAATTGGAAGGTCGATGAAAGAGGTGGAGAGAGATCAGGGCCAAGAACCGAGAAAGGGGACAGGGCAATATTCAGGAAAGGGCAGAGAAAAAGAAACCAATAAATAAAACTGAAGAGTGAAGGAAGTATTTCAGAGCTTCCTGAATGGTTGAGTAATAAAGGACATTGAACTGACTGATGCATTTAGTGTGATAAAAGTGTTGGTGACACTGATAAGAGTGAAGAGTAAGCAAAAAAAGTCTGATTAGAGAGTTAAAAGAAAATGGAAGGTGAGGATGTGGAGACTAAATGTAGATAATACATTCAATGATTTTTCCTAAGGGTAGCAGAAGGATATGCAGGGTTGGGAGATTTTTTTTCCCACAACATGCTTATATGCTCTATTAGTCAGGATAGGCTAGGTTATGCCGCAGGAAGAAATGAGCCCCAAAATCCCACAGCAAAGATTTATTTCTCATTCATATTACATGCTCAAGAAGAGTCGGCTAGGGACTTTGCTTCCAAAAGTTTCTCAGGGTCACAGTCTTATTGAGGCTCCATTTCCTAATATCTGCATCATTTCAGACATGCAGCTGCCCAGAGTGCTGCAGTAGAGGAGAAACATTGGAAAAGAATGAATGGGATTTTCACCTTCAGTTTGTAGGTGACGCACATCTAATTGGTCAGAAATAGTCACATGACTGCCTACCTATAAAGCGCGTGGTTAACGTAGGATGGCAAAGGAAATCTTTACTGGACATCACTGCCTCTATTACATAAGCCAATAGGAATTATCCAATGGGAAGAGGAAATTTGATGTAAGAGCCAAATCCCTGAGCAGGCCAGAGGGGATGGACATTAGTGCACTTTGGGGAAAGTGTTTTTAGAAGTCTTGTCTGAGTGAGAATGTTTTATCTTTGATATCAGCAAAGAAAGTGGGGTATATGGATACTAACTAACGAGGCTGAGAGATTTGAAGACAGAAAGATGAAGGCATCCTTTTTTGAATATTATATTTTCTCAGGGAAATAAAAATTTTCAAGTAAGAAAGAAGAGGAGGGAATGATTCTATAGGTTTTAAGAGAGAAAGTATGCATGTAAATAATGGTCTTTAACAGTGAGGGGGAAAAAAAATATTCACTAGGAAAATGAGAGAAGACAGCAGAGGCAGTCTAGTGAACTGTTTCCTCTGCATGGACCCTGGAGCTAGACTGTCTGGAATCCAGTCTTGGCTATGTCGCTTATGACTAGGGTAACTTTCTTAGCAGCTAAGTACCTCAGTTTTCTGATCTGTAAAACTGGGATAATAATAGTACTTACATCACAGTGCTGTTTGGGAATTCAAAACAGAGCCTGGCACTTTGCAGTGTCAGCTGGTCTCATGAGGGTAGTCTGATGTAGCCTGGGACAACTTCAAGTTTACAATCCTAAAAATGAAAAGTTACCAGTTAATACAGTGGTATGTCTTTTCTCTAGCCATATTCAACTTCTCAGTTCCTAAGGAGCAGTTGTAGAGTATGTACAGAATTAGATTTAACCAGGGTTAGACTAAATGTGTATGAGGGAGGACACTTTGTTCAATGCTTTATTGCCAGGTAGTTTTCTCTCCGAAGCATGAATATGTTTACTTTCACTTTGCTGCATTTCTTACCTGAAATCTGAAGTATTTTTTTTTTCTATTTTCTATGAGCTATGTCAGATTTCTCAAGGCTAAACTTTGCAAGAGCCCTTCAGAATATTCAGAGGGTTAGAATTCCATTTCTGATTAAATTAGTCCTCTTCTCCAAGAAAAGCACCATTTATATTCCATAAAAGTGGCACATTTGGCAGAGACCAGCCTGCAAGTCTCTCCATGAGGAACTACTTAGAGTCACAGGAGTCAAGTAAATTATATCCAAAGCTTTCCTCTTGGAACTGAAAGAAATTATTTCTATACCAAATAAAATCACATTATTGGGATAAAATCACATTATATTTCCTGTAGGAAATAGCATTTTTGAGTATCTGAACCTTGATCCTTAGTAGGAATCAGTGTACCAAGGTATCTACTTCAATTATTCTGCCAGCTTATGCACTACTTTAGTAGTTGCTAATGATCTGAAGCAAATGTTACCAAGTAGAAAAGAGGGACAATTCCAGTGAGACTAAATGAGCAGGCCAAATTCATCTCCCTTCTCTACACAGGAGTCTGCAAGGTGACCAACAAAGGAATCTGTTATTATGTTATATCTATAGGACAATTTTCTTCATGTTTTTCTTCACCTTTAGAAAGCCTTTTACTCTGGCTTCTCTTTCCAAAAATTGTATCTAGTGTCCTTAACAACCCAGGCTTTACAGAAATGCTATGTGCCGGGTGCTTTTTATGTATTATCTCAATCCCATATTAACTGCAGATGAGGAACCCGAAACTTTGAGAAGCTTTAGGTATTTACTGTGGCCACAGAGCTAGTAAGTGGCTTACATTGCTGTAGTCTGAAACCAGGACTTTTAGATTCAGAAACTATTTTCTTGCTGCTTCTGATCTACCACAATGGCTTCAGATTAGAAAGAGGTCTTTCACTGTGTCCATTCTGTACCCATTTACTGCACACGATGGCAGAGGATGGTGTGCTTTTCAACATCCATATTTCTCTTTGGTCTTTGGGCACACAGCTAAACTACATTTCCCAGGACGCTTAAAGTTAGGTTGCATCTGTTACGGTGATGGAATGTGATTTGATGTTGCGTATACCAATCTCAGGTCTTAACCATAAAAATCTCCTACATGCAATCTTCCACTTACCTGCTCTTTTGGAACACTTAGAGCCCATGTGTTGAAGGTGAGATTGTCATAATATATAAGGAGCCTGGGTCCCTGAGTGACTAAGTGGAACAGAAAAATCCCACCTCCTTCCCCACTCCCAACCCCTGCGATCACATTGGTCTGTCATGAGTGAATATTAAACTCTCATTGTGATAGACCACAGAGATTTCAGGGTTTGTTATAGCAGCTTAGCCTACTATAGTCTCTCTCTAAGTATTGGTAAGACAGAGATGAGCAGCTAATAGTCTTAGAGAACTTCAGTTTGACAGAAAACAGAGTTGATCCTTAAACAAGGCAGAGGTTAGGGGCACTGACAAATGAAATATCTGAGTATAACTTTTGACTCCCCTGAAATTTAACAACTAATAGCCTAATGTTGACTGGAAGTCTTACTGATAACATAAACAAGCAATACATATTTTGTATGTAATGTATATTATATACTGTAGTCTTACAATAAAATATGCTAGAAAAAAATTTTATTAAGAAAGTCATAAGAAAGAGAAAATGTATTTACTGTTTATTAAGTGGAAGTGGATCATCATAAAGGTCTTTATCCTTGTTGCCTTCACATTGAGTAGGCTGAAGAGGAAAAGGAAGAGGAGGGCTTGGTCCTACTGTCTCAGGAGTGGCAGTAGTGGAAGTGGAGGAGGTGGAAGGGGAGGCAGGAGAGGCAGGCACATTTGGTGTAACTTTCATTGAAAAAAATCCACTTATAAGTGGACCTGCACAGCTCACACCTATGTTACTTAAGAGTCAACTCTAATTCTAACCTGTTATAACAAACATTATGATAAAGGCACAGACGGAGTTCTATGGCAAATAACGGAGGCAGAGTAATTCTGCCTTGTACTTTTACAGAATAGCTCATTGAAAAGATAATATTTTTATGTGGATTTTGTGGGATAAGATGAAAGTAATGGCATTTCCGGTTGTAGAATCAGTATGAGGAAATGCATGGAAAGCTGAAGAGCAGGGTGTGCTTTATTTTGCAGGTTTGCGAAGCTCTAGGTAGCTGGAATACAATTCTCACAAGGAACATGGTAAGAGAGGAGTTCAATAAAATAGACTGGTGGTCAAAAAAGGAATTAGAACTTGGTCTTATGATCAATGGGGAACCATCATTTATGAATTGTAGGGAAGCTGGGAGTTGTAAAATCATTTGAAGGTATTACGATTATCCAGGTGAAAAATAATGAGGGTCAGAAATAAAACATTATAAATAGGAGCTAAGAGGAGGTAGTTTCTTAAAATGAATACTGCTTTGGAGGCAGAAAAGAATGACATTTAGCCATAGTCTAATTCAACCTTTGGTTGAATGTCACCCACTATTAGAAAAGTATTACATAAATCAAGTCCAAATGAATCTTTGGTATTTTCAGGTCTCATTCTAGAATCCATGTTTCATTTTAAAATGTCAATTGTTGATTTCTTTCTCTAACTTTGCAGAACTTCTAGAAACCTTGTCTACTTAAAATGTGCTTATCAATAATATTTTATCAATGAAAAAGAAAAACCAAGTTATAATTCTGGAATTGTTAATTTATTACATTCCCTTACCCATTTTATCAATCTCTTTTTCTGTTTTACATGGAAAACAAGCAATTTAATTCCACAAACAGTTGAGCCCCTATTATGGTCTCAGTGCAGCAATAGGCACCAATGATACAGAGGAGTATAATCTTCAGTCTCAGCCTTTATGGGATTCCTGGTCTAGTAGAAGCCATGAGAAAGTAGGTGGAGATCCCCAGCCCAGGTTGGGAACCTGTGGCCTTAATGCCACATGTGGCCTTCTAGGTCCTTAAGTACAGCCTTTTGACTGAATCCAAATTTTACAGAACAAATTCTTTTATTAAAAAGGGTGCAAACGGAGAAAGATGAAGCTTTCTTTGCCTCCTTTCGTATTTAAACAAGAACAATCTTGAAACCAGAAGGCCACAGTTTCCCCATCCCTAACTGCCAAAATGAGGTATTGTGAGAATTAAAAGTGATAAGAGATTTCAAAGGAGTGATGTTAAAGGATGAGGTACGGTTGCTATGGTTCTGTGTAGACCACACAAAATGTAGTAAAGTTTCAATGATGAAGACAATGGTGATGAGATGATGTTGACAGGATGATGATGATGATGATGGACGAGGAGGGGGAGGAAAAATTCCTTTTGGAATTTATAGTTGTATCAGCTCCTGCTGACATGTCTGTGGGCACATGGCCCGGCAGGGCATTCATCCACATGCACGTCTAATGTCTTGCATTAATGACTCAAACCACTGATTACGTAATAATAATGGTGATAACTGTTAGCCAAAGTGTCAGTTTCCACTGTTTGTTTCTCTTCCTCAGAGGATTAAAGGCAGTTTTATAAAAACTTTCCTTGAATTTACAAAATAAGGCAAACACACAGGAAGAAATGTACCACCAAGGATTAATAGGGCTCATGTGTTTGAATTAGGGTAAGAGACACCCAGAAACTAAGCAAAAAGAATGAAAAAAATAGTTTCTTTACCTCTGTTCAGTTACAAACTGAACCACAGTGGAAGGGAAAGGTAGACCATTGTATGATGAAGGGAGATGGGGGGAAAAAAGCAGCAAAGAGGCTTTTAGATTTGTTTTTAAAGGATTAAATAAGGTTGATTCTAGGAACATTATGAAGTAAATTTCCCCAAAGGAAAATTTGGCAGAAAATTCGAATTATGTATTTAGAAAAGAATATATTCTTCTAACTATAACAACAAAAACTCTAAATTGTTCAGCCTGAAAATGAATTTTGGAAGGAATATAATAGATGCATTTATCTATTCTCAAAACACATATTGATAATCTATTATAGACCAGACTCTGGGCTAGGTATTGGTGGAAAAAAATGCTAAAACAATTTAGTCTCCCTCAAGGACTTTGTGGTCACGCAGGTAACTCAGAAACAAAAACAACCAATAAAACAGATTATGAGTATTTCGAAGCAGTGTGTGGGGATGCTAAAGAAGGGTGGAGAGAAAGAGTCTTGGTCTACCTGAGGCAGTCTGCAAAAGTTTCCCAGAGGAGAAACAGTCTTGAGCTGAGATAGACAGCATGAGTTGGAATTGGCTAAGAGGAAAAAGGGGTGGAGAGGATAGGCATTTAGGTTAAAGGGAAAAAATGAGAAACAGATGATGCATTGATCATAATTATTGTAGGTAAGATTTACTGATGGGTGCTAAAATTTGTGGGTAAAATCTTGAGGACAAACAAAAATTACATAATCTGAAAGTGTCTCCCTCAAAATATGTATTAACTACAACGACAAAGATAGCAAATTTACAAGAACCAAATTCAGCAGAAACCATCTTTTAATACAGAAGTCCCCAAACTTTTTGGCATCAGGGGCTGGTTACATAGAAGACAATTTTTCCACAGACCAGGGTGGGGGCAGATGATTTCAGGACGATTCAAGCGCATTACATTTGTTGTGCAGTCAAACCTCTCTGCTAATGTTAATCTGCATTTGCAGCCACTCCACAGTGCTAGTATCACCGCCTCAGCTCCACCTCAGATTATCAGGCATTAGATTCTCATAAGGGACACACAACCTAGATCTCTCACATATGCAGTTTACAGTAGGGATTGTGGTCCTATGAGAATCTAATGCCCCCACTGGTCTGACAGGAGGAGAAGCTTATGTGGTGACATGAGTGATGGGGAGTGGCTGGGAATGCAGATAAAGCCTCTCTCACTCACCTGGTTCCTAACAGGCCACGGACCATTACAGGTCCATGGCCTGGAGGTTGGGGACTGTAGTTCTAATGGATAGAGGTCAACATTACCAGTAATAAGACATGTTGACATTATGAACTCTGTGGTATGATGCTCTGAGAAGGACACAGCATCATTTCTGTGGTGTTCTTGCCCCAAACTGCATTACTTGAGTCCAGTCATGAGAACACATGAGACAAACCAAAACTGAGAGACATACAACATAACAACTGATCAATACTCTTCGATAGTGTTAAGGTCATGGAAGATGAGGAAAGACCGAGCAACTGTTATAGATTATAGGAGACTAGGAAGATGTAACAATTTAATACCAGGTGGGATCCTGAGTATGATATGGAACAGGAAAAGAGTTAGTGTAAAACTAGTGAAATTTGATAAGATCTTTACTTAATTATATTTCCCCATGTAAATTTTTTTTATTTGGTAAATAGACTATTGTTACATAAGATGTGAGCAGAAGATGAGTGTGAGATATATGGAAAGTCTGTAATATTTTTTCAACTTTTTTGTAAGCCTAAAATTAGTTCAAAATTTAAAAGTTGAAAAAGAAAAGACATGTAGGTTTATGATAAAAGAGTGTACATATGGCAGATAAGTACATTGATAGAATCTTAGTGTTGGGTATTTGTGGGAGGCAAGGTAGGCCAAGTCTTTCCTAAGGAGTATGGGTTTACTCCTGTAGGTGATAATAGGTTATTGAGAAAGTTCAAGAGCAGAGCATCATAATGAGATTTGTGTTTTATAAATATCCTTTTGGTGACAGTGTGGACAGAAAGATAGGGACACTGGAGGTTCCCTAAAGTCTTAATATAGCTATAGGCCCAGGGAAAGACATATCCCAGGACAGTTAGTTGCAAAGGGAATAGGATGAAAGAGATCCACACAGTCTTTTAAGAGGTTAATCATCATTTCATGCAATATAATTAAAATTAAATATGAATGTTTCCTAGGACTATATTATATATGAATGTTTCCAAGGCCACTTTGCATACCTATCACCCATATACCCATATATGTAGTCTACTTTGTTGTCCATTTTATCCTAATTAAGAATTTACTTATCCTGCGTCTCTTATGTACTCCTCCTTCCTGACTTTTACACTGAAACTTAATGTCATTACCTGGAGGTCATCTGTTCCTTTTAGAGAACAAGTCAAATTTCTTTCAGTGACAATGGGCTTTTTCCTTCCCCAGACATGCTCCATATAAGCTGCAAGAAACACAGACAAGGAACTTCCAGTTTTTTCCTGTGCTAAGGTTGCCAATCTGTCTAACTGATCAAGCTCACTAGGGCTCAGAATAAAACAAGTTTTTAGCCAAGAGTAGCATTTCTCCATTTTTCAAAAAAAGAGAGAAAGAAAAAGAAGAGAAAAAAAGGAAGAAAAACAAAAAGGGAGATTGTCAAAAATAAAGATTCTTGAACCCCACAAAGGAAAAAACCCACCCTCCAAACCATTTCCCCTCTTTGGATCTTGCCATCACTTTATTGTGTTTTATTAATCCCTCTAAAATTCAACTATTCATGCTTCCATTTGAGGCCATTTAGTTCTCCTGCATTGCAATTTATTCTGGAGCTTCTATTTTAAAAGATACAGGGGCGGGGAAGGCTTCAAGTAAGATAAGAAGGCTGGCAAATGTATCCTTCAAAACCTCGAGTCCATCCTGCATGCTCTACTAGTTTCTCAAATGCTTCCCTGAAAATGGAGCCCAGATGACCCTCAGACAGCTTCATTCATAATAAAGCAGATTTGATTTGATAAGTAGAGGAAATAAGAAGTTGACTTCTCCAGATTTTTCATCTGCATTGTTCTTCTAAGGACTCATGCCATGCCTTTGTATAATAATTAAGTATATCTCTCTATTCTTTCTAAATCTTTTTCTAACGAAGCAAAGACTCCTGACGGGAAGGCTATATTTTGGCCACTACTGTGTCAGTGTGTTCCATGTCAGTAGATCCCTGTACTCCTTGAATAAAACATGGGGAAAACTTGAATGTGCTGGACAGCTTCAGTGGAAGTTGGCTAGGATTCAGGGTAGAAAAAAATACAATGGCCATGCCAGATCTCCAGGTATTCACAGAATACCTAATTTATTCTTAATTACCCTATCCCATTTTTTATATTATTCATAAAATTGCCTAAAACATTAGTTTAAGTATAGAGCTATCCGTTGCCTTGAACATTGGATTATGTAAGGAGTAATTTTGGTCATGAGTGAAAGAGGGTAGAAAAGGATCCCCAAAAAAGATCTTGAAAGGAAGATGGGAGAGACTTTGCAACCACAGGAAGAACTGGAATTCATTTTTTTAATTAAAGTTAAGATACACTAAAAATAAGCTCAATGCCTAAGTAGAGATGGGGAACAAAAAAGTGAGGAGCCAAAGTCTGTAACCAGAAGTGCAGGGCAGGGCCAGGTGAATTGAAGAGCAGAGTGTATAGAATCATAATCATACCCGATGAGTATGTTGAGTCCAGCTACCTGGAATGTAGCTTTGCTCCCATCAACTGATGTAAAAGAACATGATAAATATAGTCAAGCCTAATAAGTTTGTTTTTAAGAATATCGAAAGCCTGGCCTATTGTGTGGCCCTGTTACGAGTACAAGGGTGGGGAGGGAATAAGAATTCTAATAACAAAACCATCCCAGAGAGAGATAGTGAACATGTATTTGTTCTAGGGGAGGTATTGTCTAAATATTGTGGGAGATGCCCCCTCCTGAAACTTTAAATTAGTTGATTCTTGTTATAAGACATTGAGGAGAATTTAGAAAATTCAAGAGAAATTTTAGACAGAAAGGTTTTCATCAAAGTCCTTTTATTTCCATTGATTTCTCAGCTTGGTGTGAGTCCTTTGGGCCTTAAATTTTTTTAGTGTTGCAGTATAGATTCAAAATGTGTTCTGTTTTAGGATGAGGAAACCCAAAAATGATTCTTCTGGAGTTGAACTGTGGCTCATACATCTTCCTTGTTGAGGGGACCCATTCTTTGTTATGCTCAATACCATTAACAAATAATAACCTATCATTTCCTTTTTCATTTGAGTGTGAGAGGTGAATTTTCTCTTTTCTATTACCCATGATTTACAAAGCAACAAACAGGCAAAGTTCTCAGAACATATCAGAAGATATGAAACCCAAAGAACTTGCTACATTTACCTTCCTGCTTTGTTGTTATAAATCATGCACTGGAGTGTGCCATGCTGGTGCAGTGGCAGTATTATCAGTCCTTTATACTTGTAGCTAAAGGAAGTACTGTCACATGGAAAGTGGTCAAGCAGAATTGTTCATGGGGCATGTGACACAGTTCCAAAGTTAAAATTCAACTGTTTCAAAATTTTGTCCTGAGTCAGCCCTGAATCCATGGAAGAGTCCCAACAGCAGTATGGTAGCAGCTCTCTCTATCACAATTCTGCTAGTCAGGACTGTAGAATCATAAATCTATCATCATCCAATGCACAAACTCCCCACCAGTGGTATGAATGGCTACAGTTGGGATGCAGAGGTTGTCTATAGGGATGAGTGGGATTTTATAATAATTACCAGGAACTAATTTTCAATCAGCCTCCATGAAGTATGATGTGCTATATATTAACAATATTACTTACCATGGATAATTTATCTATGACCTTTTGGAATATGAGGAGCTATCTTGTCATGTATTATCATGCTAAACCCTCTCTTTCTTTTGTCTAACAGCAAACATTTTTAATAAGTCTTTGAGGATCTACTTTACACATACAGCCTAATACAGAATGTCTGTAGACACTTATTTTTTGCATATAAAGTGAGCTGCCTTTCTTTTTTCTTGGAGATCCTGGGCTTTAGATAGAAAGACAGCTGGGGAATGTGAAATGTTGAAAGTGATGCTTATGATTCAACCACCTCATGTTGAAGTAGGAAGCTAAGGCTAAGAATTGATTCGATTATCCTAAATTCTTGGGTAAATCAGAGACAAAACCTAGATTTAAATTGCATTCTTTTTGTTCTCTGCCCAGCACTCTATCCTGCACATTGACTAAGAGCAGGGTTTAGAAGCAGCTGTTGTCTAGCAAGCCAAGATAGGAAGAGGATGAGAGGAAGAAATTCATAACACATATAATGAATCATGTTGCCTCATATTATGTTGCTAGGAGATTAAGTATTTTGTTCTATGGAGAATAAACAGATCTACCTGGAATTCTAACATAGGCCGAGTTATGTGTGTGAGCTATAGGGCATTTATTCTTTAAGTAAGTATCTATTAAATGCCTACAGCATGCTAGGCATTGTGATCCATGTTGTTTAGGGATATGGGGCCCTGGGGTGGGGATTTTTCTTCCCTGACCTCCTGTTTCTCTCCACCTCCACACTCACATCTTCCCAGGTTGGGAAGGTGGAGAGATGCAGGTACTTATCATGTAGGAGAGTTTCAAAGAGAAATTTGGCATCACTCTTCTTCTTGTTCTTTTCCTTCATTTTGAAATCTGTCTTGTCAGCTCCTGGTCATATATTAAGCTTAATAGTAAAAGTTCTGTTTCAATGATGCCCAGTCTGTGGTTTCCCTTCACTGTTTGTGTCTAGAACTGTCCATCTGTCTAGCATGAAGGCTCTGCATTATGAAATCCAATTTGCCTTACAATTGCGTGAAGTTTTCTGTTGGCTTTATTAGTAATGAAATTGGCTGAAGTCAGGCAAAAGGGTGCCATGTCTATAAACAGCATATGGGTCACCACAGTGCAGGGCCACCTTCATGAGCATATGACAATTGCAGTCATTCAGGGCCCCCAACTGAAGGAGCCCACATTTCCATCTTGTACTAAATCGGGCAAATTATGTAGCTGATCTTACCAAGGTCCTTAGCCCAACAGAGAGGACTTAGGGTGCAGACTGCATGGCTGAATCTTAACCTACTCAAGTTAAGCCTGGCATAGAGAAAGATCATTTTAGTCATTACAGATAGAATATTTGTCACTTTCAAGCCTTAAAGAGGCTGAAATTTACACACAGAGCTCTAGTATTAAAATATTAGGTTGCATTGGATCTCCTACCCTAAATTCCATTTCATATTAAGGAATGTGGAGGAAACTTATTACAAATAAATGCCTCAAGAATCCCCACCAGCACACACACACACTCACACAAATCAACCTCAAATTGGTTCTGGATTAATTACCAAGCTGTT
Source organism: Avahi laniger (assembly GCA_963575035.1). Taxonomy (NCBI): domain Eukaryota; kingdom Metazoa; phylum Chordata; class Mammalia; order Primates; family Indriidae; genus Avahi; species Avahi laniger. The sequence goes on from CAUYSK010057692.1 coordinate 115,188, forward strand.
TCTGTTTTTGTATTTTACTGTATTTAAAAAGCATATACAGGTGATTTTGGTCCTCAGGGCCCCAGGTACAAGTTTCAGAAGCAATAAAAGATATGTCGGGTCAAGGTCATTGGTTCAGCTGAAACTCAGCTAGGGCAAGGGAGAAACTTTCTCTAGGAGGCAGCTTTCATAGGCCTAATCAATTCCATAGCAAGAGGCTTTGTTAATAGCCACCAAGGCATAGTACTAAGAGTGTCTGCCAGCATGGGAATGTGGAAATATGCTCCCAGAGTCATGCTCCATAGAAGACAGGCAGGCCAGGAACACAGGGATTAAAGAACAAGTGGCAATTAGGAAGGTTTAAATATGCTGAAGGGGAAAAATGATACCTCAAGAAAGATTTGATTGTTGGAATGCCACCACTGCAAATATCTGCACTCCCAAAGACACAATATATCAAATGATATTGTCTGTGATGGGAGACAGAATCCCTAGGTGGGGTTTTCTCTCAGATATGATAAATGTGCCATGTCCAAATTAAATTTTCTTCAGAAAGATGTCCCAACTGAGTTTAAATCTACAGATGATTGTCTTCTGAAACAGGAGTGGTCTGATTGGTATATTTGGAGCTGAAACCAAAAGTTTCCCCATCTACCCACATCTTTCAGATACCATGATGCTTCACTATACAGTCTTTGGCAGTTTTAAGTTCTGAGTTTCTTTGCCTGGGATGAGCACTTGAGGACTGGAAATTGCCTTTGTTTCTACATTGGTGAGGTTTGCAGCAGTACTGGAATAATCTCTTATATTATAACAAATCCTGCAACTCATTAAAAAGTGAGACACATGACAGATTTGGTGTTGAAATAATTCAATTCCTGGGGTGCAAAGAAACTATCTGTTTTCTAATGATGGTAAACACTGGCTGTGGCTTCTAAAGGAACCGCACTGTACACAGGCATTGAGAATGCCTTCAACTGAAACTTGAGAAGACTACTAGCAGGGCTTCCTTTCTTTGGGCTTTACATATCCAAGGATGAGAATATTTGATTTTGGACTTCAATTACTTTGAATTTTCATGTATTTGAACTTGAATTTTCAAGAAGATCTAATCTAGGAACTTGGTTTTCTCCACAGGAATTTGATACCAGAAAGGAGTTTATATTCAGGTATTGGGAATTTTATTATTTGATTAATTTAACGTTTCCTGTTAAGTTATATTAGGTAATATGCTTGAACGTAATTCAGGATTGAAAAAAATAGGCAGACAAATTTCAATTGGCTACAGTGGCCTTAGAATTAGTTTAAAATCTACACCATCACAACTAGCTCAAGAGGGTCCTCAATGGAGGAGTGATTGGTATGGGTGGAACATTATGAAGGCAGAATCAGACCACCCTAATTATCTCCCCCAAGAAGATTACCACACTATCGTTGACTATACATTTAACAGTCAAATGGTTTCAGAAAACGAAAGTCTTGGGTATGTTGAATGGGAAACATTCTTTATCTTGGTCCATGTTTCCAAAAGAAGAGATATCAGTCAACATAATCAGTAGGCTTCTCTCTTTCCATCTTATTCCTCTTCTAAGGCAGAGGGAGTGAATGATCAGGTTAGTGAGATAGGCAGAGGAACTGGGGGTGCCAAGTTCCTTCTGTGCTCTCCTTTGGACTCTTTCAGTCTTCAGAAATCATGTCTTCTTGTCTGCTCTTGGCCATGACCTAAGCTTAATGGCATTTGAGGCTTCACTTGGGGAGGCCTACAGTTTTCTAGTGCTGTTTGAGACTGGGCTGCAGTCTTATGAAGTCTACTGTTGGCTTCTCACTTAAACTACAATCTCCATAAGCTCTACAATGACAACAGTTGACATTTTGACTTCTCTCTGCCTTATTGTAGACACTAGAAACATATCTACACACTATATGATCTTTGGCAAACTACTTAGCCTACTTCTCAATGTCCTTATGTGTAAAATGAGATAATGCAGGAACATACTTGTATGGGATTGTTGTAGATTAAGTGAGTACATGGGAAGTTAAATGCTTAGAAAAATACTACCATGTCAGTGTTTTCTACTAGTCTTTTACCTTACCCATCAATTTGTTCAGAATTTGAGGAGTGGTGATGAGAGACAGTTTATTGAATCTCCCATGAAGTTCAACAATCAATGCTAGGCACATACACACAACAACATCAATGGTTCTATCTCCAGTCTAACAGTAGAGACAGATAATTATAGTACAGTATGTGACATATTACAATAAAGATCTGTGCTATACTCTATGGGAACTTGGAGATGGGAACAACCGACAATTCACATGTTACTGCAACTGTACTAAGGACTAGTACAAGACAAATTGTGAATCTGTGCCTAATATCTTTCAGCCCTAGGGCTAAAGCTTCATTTTAGTGCTCTCCACCATTTTTCTGCCACATAGTGATCCACTACTGCCTGGCTCCCCTCCTGGAGTTGCTCCTTCCAATATTGAGTTACACATTCAATAGCAGGTTGGCACAACAGCTGCCTGGGGCACCTATCCATATGAGCTGCCAGACCATCAGCTGAGGATTAAAAACATCACAGGATATGGAACAAGGTAGAGAAAATGGAGTTTATCGGAAGGGAAAGGACATTGTGTACTAGATGAGGTTTGTAGAACCAAGCAACAGAAGTTAGCTCAGGACAATTAAGCAAAAGAGGGATTTAGCAGATCAAAGAATCATTTAAAGAAAGCTGGAGGCTAAGCGTTCAGGGAAATGCCCTCAAACCACATTGTAAAACTGGTCTGATGAGAAAATTGCACATTCACCAGATAATACAATGTGTACTACCACCACTTGTGCATCGAGAATTCATTACTTCTGCAACGACTATTGCTGCCTGAACAATGCCCCTTTGATGTCACAAAAGCAAATTTGCAACTTCTGCAGCCACCACAAAGTCCACATGCTGGACACTTCTTTAATCTTGCAACAACAATAAGATGGATTATATGCAGATCTTGCTTTATCACACTGCTTATTTTCTATCATATTTTGCAAAAGTGCATTTGTTTGGTGGAGTCCAGATCGCATATCTGAATTCCAGCTGTAAGGAAGCTGGAAAAGCCAGTTCTCTCGCTTCTTCCTTGGGGTAATGCTGGGGAAGTCTTAGGCAGCCAAAAAACATGACCAATTTCCAGTACACTAATAAGAATCTTGGAGTAGGAGTGAAACCCTTTAAAGATCTGATTGAATAATGATTGATGCTGCTAAGTATCTTATAAAGTGTTTTCTTTCTTTTTCAAATTAATAGAGAGGTTTTGCTATGGTCTGAGTGTTTATGTACCCCCCTCAAAAAAAAATTTCATATATTGAAACATAATCACCAATGTGATATATAAAGAAGTAAGCTATTGGGAGATGATTGGATCATACGATGGATTAGTGTTCTTATAAAAGAGAACCCAGAGAGCTCCTTTGCCCCTTCCACCTTGTGAGGACACTGTGGTGAACACTGTGAGAAGGTGCCATCTATGAACCAGAAAGCAGGTCCTCACCAGACACCAAATCTGTCAGCACCTTGATCTTGGACTTCCTAGCCTCAGAAAAATATATGCAAGGCCTAGCATTTCCACTATGGATTCCCTTTATTCAACATTCCCCAAATAGTGATCTACCTTTCCTTTCAGTATTGAGTATATATGAAAAGCAAATTATTTTGAAGATGCACCAAGTTACTAGCCTACCTGGGACATCAATGTGTCTTCATATTTAGCAGTGTGCCATAATAAATATTTCCCCCTGCTCCCTCCAAATGTTAATATCAAAGACTCTCTTATTCGGTGTGATGGTGTCAGATAGTGCCTGATAGTTAAAGCCTTCTGAAATTTGGACAAAATTATCTTTCCATCTTCTACTACATTCTTTCCCTCACCAGAGATAAAAACCACACTAAACACTACAGACTTTGCCTGAATATATAATTCTATGTGTGCCCTGCAAGTATTATGAATTCAGGCCTTGATGACAAACATGTCTTCAAGGCTTGGCTCTGAAATGTCATAGATAAGATATTTCAGTCAAGTTTTTCTCTCTAAAATGAAAAACAGCAAGGCTATCAAGTAAATACTCAAGAAATATTAGCCATTATTATTATTGTTGTTTTTCCTTTACTTCTCTCACTGTGGAAGCTCTACTCAACCTCCAAGTCAAAATGAAATCCAAACGCTCACAAAAAACCAGCCCCCATTACCACCATTCTACCCTCAAACATCATTTTGTTCCCCAATTATAACACCCATCACAGTATCATGGACTCGTTTGTATTATATATAAGCTGTTCTCACCACCGTCACCTCCATTGCGACCTTATTTCTAGAAGCCAGAGTTAGTTTCATCTTTATGTTCTCCGTACATAAGTAAATTGCTTATATAGAACAGAATGTCAGAAAATATTTTGCTGGCTTGAGTTAAATGTTGATTCTTATTGTGCCTCATACTTCTATCCTTTGCTAAGTAGGCATAGAGGTTAAAGGATTTTAATAGAATATGAAGTTATGCCTTCATGTAACTTATTTATTTTTATAAAGGGCTTCTGGAACCACATTGCAAACTTCTTAGGTGTAGGAATTTCCTAAAAACAATACAGTAACTATCCTTGAGAAAGGCAGTCAGGTACAACCCCGTGGTCCAGAGGAGAAGTAGAATAACTCTTTCTGTTTCACAGGGGAAAAAAGGAAACTTTCCAGATCCTTCAGAGGAGAATTACAGTGAACCTAGAGCTGACTCCAGGAACCAAGCAGGTGCACTTGGGCTGAATGCAGCACCAAAAAATAGAGTCACTCCCAATCTCTTCTTTCCTTGAAGTATCATCCATCAGGACGCTGGTCTAGTACAAACCTCCAGTGCTGGGTATTGTCAGCCAGATTCTTCAGTGACACTTTTTGGCAGTGAAAACCCACTGGTTATAGAAGCTGCAGCAGACATTAGAAAGTCAGCTTCTCCTCCTTTGAACATGGAAATCAATGGAAAAGAATGGCCAAGACTTTTCTAAACTTCCTCTGAGGGCTGGGTCTGATTTTATTTTAATTTTGAGAAATAAAATGTCAAACTTACAACCTGAACTTTTGAATTTATAACTATGTTTTTACTGTTATGACAATGTGTACCCACATACATACAAAGGACATGGGGAAGACTGTGAAGCTGCAATAGAGAAAAACACAACAGTATAAAATATAAGCGTGGTGATTTAACCTGTTTACAGGCAATGTCAGCCTTACTTCAGAGTAAGTTCTACTTGCTATTTATTCTTCCACTGTCTTGAAAGATCTTTTTGAGGGAAGAATCACAGAATGTTTGACCTAGAAGAAACTGGAAATGATCCAGTCATTTCACTCGACAGAGAAGTACCCTGAAGCCAACGAGGAATGAGACCTAATAAGGGTCACGTGGAGTCAACAGCAGAAGTGGGACTGGAATCAGATCTCTTTGTGTACCACTCGGCCCTGATCAAAAGCTCCCTAAGGTAACCACTCAAAGATACCATCCTTCACTTTCTCCCTAAGCATCAGGCATGTTTTCTTTCAAGCTATTTGCTTTTCAAAATTATTATTGTAAATTTTAGCAGCCATGTTGGAAAACAACACGATTCCAGAATTAATTACTACATAAAATGGGAAGGGAGGCTTTACAAATATTTTACCATATATAAGCAATCCCAGCCTCGGAACTAATCATTTCCTTGTTACTTTCCTCCCCAGTTCTGGTCTAAAAATATATGCTGATGGAAAACCTGTTCTGACTAGTCCATTTTTTTAGGATAGTAACACTTTTCTTTGCATTTCTTCAGCATTGGACATTTGCAGGTCGTGCTTTGGCATATTTTCTAATTACTGTATTATGGGCTTGCTTTTCATCTGTTCTTGGCCATTTAGTCCACAAGGACTTGTTTCTTCTGCCCTGCTGATTATGAGCTGGGCAATGGGATAGCTGAAACAAGCCTGCTCAGACTCAATAGATAAACTTGGGCAAACTAGGGTTACTCACCCCGAGGCATTCCCTTTAAATCCTAATCCATTATTAAATAAAGTTCTCAAATTAACAACCAGGGGTCCATATGGCTTATGCTACAGAGCCCTGTGAGTTCCTATTAATTCAATTTTGCTTGCACAGCCTAGACCTGTGCTACTTCCTGAGGAGTTATATTTGGTTTTAAAGTCACATTTGGCAGCTTCATTTGGAGGAAATTTACTAAATAACCCAGAATATAGTTTTCTCTGACACCTTTGAGTGTGAGTTGGTTCTACATACCACAAAAGAGTGACACTGTTGAAAACCCAGTTTTATGAAACTAAATAGGAAACTCATACTCGGTCTGTCGAGCAGAAAAACTTCCTAGACTCCTTGGCTTCTTCCTGTTAGGTCTGAAAAGTCCTCTTTAATTCTCTGCAGTGATCTCCTTTTCCAACAGTTTATGGATTACTGTGGTACAGGGAGAGAAGGGCCTCAGAAGGCACCCAGTTGGTTGAAGGCTCTGCTGTCGCTGTCTTGAAACTCTGAAAAATGTCATCTTTGAATTGAATGTATGTTTTGGAAAGAAGTCACATGGGATATTGGAGCACGGTTTGAACAAAGGACATATGTGGAAGAAAGGTAAAGGCTTTGCCCTATAATGACACTGTTTTCCTGCTTTTTAACAAGGGTCTCCCATTTTCACTGTTGTCCTAAGAGAGTACAGTGTATATCACAGAGTCTCTGCTTCAGCTTCACCAATGATACCCACAAATGGCCCTAGAACCTTCCGTCCTGGCTTGCATCGTACTCATCCATCACCTCAATGACTAAGGTTCATTTTCACTCTCTTTCACTAACGGTTATTTTAAACTATTTATTAAGCACTCTATGCCAAACACTGTACCTAGCACTTAACCCACATTTTTTACGTAATCACCCTGGAGGATCTCTGGGATCAGTGGTCTCATTATTCCCATTTTCAGGTGAAAAAATTGAAATTTAGTTAAGTAACTTGTCCCAAGTCACATGGTAAGTGTTGGAATGAGAATTTGAACCTTAGCAAGCTAAAGTCAGAGCCAACACCCTAGAAACATTCTTATTAATCCATTCCATGATTTTATCAGTGGTCTTTTAAACTTTTATTAATTTATTAATATTTTGATTTTTTAAAAAGCATCTTCAATATAGTAATACATTATATTAAGTTTATGATCTACTACAATCCATCTGAATGAGGCATCGATGAGGTAATAGCTGTGATAATAGTGATACTAGTGATAATAGTGACCACTTACCTTCTCTCATTTCATTTTATTAAAAAAGAGGAATATTTGAGTAACCTATTTTGTACTGCTTCAGATCTTCCAGTCAAAATTGCACTTTCATTCACTTTTTTTTTTTTTTTGAGACTCTCTCGCCCCCGGTAGAATACGGTGGTGTCATCAGTTCACTGCAACTTCAAACTCCTGGGCTATTTTTGGTAAAGATTCTCTCTCTCTCTCTCTCTCTCTCTCTCTCTCTCTCTCTCTCTCTCTCTCTCTTTCTCTCTCTTTCTCTCCCTCTTTCTCTCTCTTCCTGAGACTCAGTTTAGAAAAATGTGTGCAGTACAGATGGCAAATTCAAAATCTATAGATTTCAATTTCTAGAACCTGATTCCAAAAAAAAGGATACATGGTCTCCTGCTGATCCTGCAAGTATTTCCAAAAATTACTTTTCTTCGGTCCGATTTACCCTTTAGCTCCAAGAACGATTCAAAGGCCTTGCTGTAAGTCACTCTCTCCCTCGACTGCCACACGGGTCATTCCAAGTCCTGATCTCAGGTGATATTTCAGTCTGAAAAGAAGAACAGCTGATATATCACGTCATTTCTCATCTTTTCTCCACTGCTGCTAAGTCAAAATCACAGTGGTACATATTTTCCAGTGCTTTCCCCAGCACGCCCATGTTGAAGCCTGGTCCCCAGTATCTCAGACTGTGACCGCATTTGGAGATAGGGCCTTTAAAGAGGTGATTACGTTAAAATGAGGCATCGGGTACACCCTGTTCCAATCTGGCTGGTGTCCTTGTAAGCAGAGGAGGTCAAGCACACAGAGAGACACTGGGGATGTGCGTGTATAGAGGGACGGACACATGAAGAAGCAGCCCGAGGACCACCACCTGCAAACCCAGGAGAGAGGCTTATGAGGAAACCACCCTGTTGCCACCTTGATCTTAGACTTGCACCCTCCAGAACTGTGAGAAAATAAATGTCTGTGGTTTGAGGCTGCCCAGTTTGTGGTGTTTTGTTACAGCAGCCCTAGCAAACTGGTCCGGGGTTCTTCTCATCAGCTGTCACACACATTCTTGAACCACTCACCTCGTTTCCCATCCTTTCCAGCCATTTCCCAATATTTTCAACTCTCCTTCATAGTCAACTTCTTAAATCATTTACGTAGTCATCCTTGACTTTTCTGCATCACTCATACATACCCAGCATCATATTTGCTAGTAAACGACATCAGCTCTAGTTTTGAAATAGTTTCCAAATTTGATCTTTTCTCACCATTTGACTACTGCCACCTGGTGCTAGCTGCTGTCATTCCTTACCTGGAGGACTACGTCAGCACCCTGATGGCTCCTTCCTGCCTCCACACTACCTCCCTGCAGCAGCTTCTGATGAGAACCCTCCGGTTGTCTCACATCTTAGAGGAAAAGATTAAATCTCGAAAAAATGTTTTCAGAGCCTGACATGATCTGCACCACGCACCCCTCTTTCACTGTCCTGACCTCTCCTGTGACCCCTTTTAACCTCGTGCATTCTACCCAAGCCACACTGGCTTCATTGTTGTTTCTTAAAAATGTTTTTCATGTAGCTGCCACAGGTCCTTTGTACATGCTGTTTCTTCTGCCTGGAATGAGCTCCCCACGTATATCTTCAGGGTGCATGCTCTCTCCCTCTCACTTCCTATAGGTCTGTGCTCATTATGAGAGAAGACATCCCTGACTGACTGCTCTGACCTCTCTGTATACAACAACCAACCGCACCGGATAGCCCCGGTCTTGATTAATGCTGCTTCCTTCTTTCCAGCTGACATATTGCATGTTTATTGTCTGTCATCCCTCTATAACAGAAGTAACATAATTGAATTTACCGCTCTGCCCCAGCATCGAGAAAAGTGCCTGGCATGTTGTAAATCTCAGTAACCATCTCTTGAAAAATGTGTCCCTACCTTGTGATTTCCCCTTTATTCTCAAATTCATTCCAAACTGGTTTGCCGCCTAGTCTTCTGAAGTTTTCTTTTCAAGGTCTTCAATGACCTCTGTTTTGCTAAATCCTCATCTAACTTTACCCTCAGATGGTTGAGACAGAACAGATGACTACCCTCCTCTTGAGTCACTCTCTCCTCCTGGCGTCTGTGATTTTCCTTCTGTGTCACTGGCCACTCCTCAGTCTCACTACTCCCTCCTCCCTCATACAGCCCTGAAGTTGTGAAGTTCTTCAGAGACCTCACCTGGCCCTTCCTCACCTCTCACACTTCAGTTTCTCTCCAGGTGATTGTATTTCCTCCCATGGCTTTAAATATGATCAATTATTATTTTATTTTATCTCCCAGCATTATCTTCTGAGCTTTAGGCCTAGGCTGTCATTAAGAATCTCAACATTATGTTGGAAACTGAATAACAAACCTGCTTTTCCTTGAGTGTTATTTCCATCAGAAAATGATCTCATTAATTGACCTGGAAGTCAGGAAGTCTCTTCCCATTCCCTTACTTCCTGCATCCAACTCATCAGCAAGTCCTGTCAATTCTGCTGTCAAACCACACCCCCTGCCTGCTGCCTTGTCTTCATCTCCCTAACCAGCATCATTTCCCACCTGGACTGTTCCAACAACCATCTAAATGGCCTTTCTGCTTCCGCTTTTGTCTCCTTTTAATCTGGTCTCTACAAAGTCTCCAGTATGATCACATGATCATGCCAATTCCTTGCTTAAAACACTTCAGGCGACTCTCACCGCAGTTAGGTTTTAAGCTCCATTATGATCTGATCTCTAGATATTTCTTTTGCACGGCATCTCATATCTCTTCCTCCCATGCACCATCCTCCTACACATCCGTACTCACAAATAGCTCTTATTTATTGAGCACCTATTATCTACATTGTGGTAGTTATATAACCTATTTTACCATATCATTTTACATCTTTCATGCAAAATGAGTATTAATGTTCTCAAATTTTAAATGAAAAATTTGAATTCTAAGGAAATTAATCCTGGCACTGAAATGATATTTGTTGAATGAATGAATCTGCCAAAGACTACACAGCTAGACATTGTAGATCTTGTCTACTACACAAGGTTGTTGAGATGATACACACACTAATGTTCTGAAAAGTACCAAAATGTAAATTTTAAAAATCGTATTACATTTTGGAAGTTTGTGTTACCCTGTATTACAACGGCATTCCTACTAGGAAATAAAGAACTAATCAGCAGAGTTCCCTCCATTAAAGAGCTTGTTTTGCCCCTGGACAGGCAAGGTTTACATACATTAGAACTCACAGAGAACAATATGATGTGGCACTTATAAATCCCTGGGGGAATAATTGGGGAGAGTCCTCTTCTGAATGCTGTTGAGGGAGGACACAAATAAAGAAAGGGAGCCCTGCCCAATCAGCTTGGCCAACTAAGTCATCCAAAGGAGTAGTAAATTATGGCCAGGCCCTCATGTACAATATGAAGCCCCTAGCACTGAACTTAACCCAGAGCACATAACCAACAAGAATGTGTCAAATCTGACCCTACAAAATACTACCTAACAAAAGAGATCTTCTCTAACACTACATCTACCCCACTGCCCACCTCGTTCAGCTCTCTGCTCTTTAACCTGATTTATTTTCCTTCTTCTCACCACTTGACACCATGTATTTATTTGCTTGTTGTCTGCTTGCTTTTGTTTATTTATTGTTTCCCCCAATTAGAGTATAAGACTCAAGTGAGCAGGAATCTTGCTTCATTTGCTGTTGTGTCTGTAGTCTGCAACAGGGGCCGCCACTTGACAGACACTGAAGAAATAATGTATTAAATGCATGAAAATTGACACATGAGGTGGAATCGAGTCCATTCCTTAACTGAGGGACTCAATGATTAGAGTGACCATTGTAATAATTCTCTAATATTATCCTTTCTAGACTGAAAAATACCACCAAACTTTGTTCTGAAATTTCATGATGGGCTTCCCTGCCCTCTTATCAAATCTTATAATGGGGGAAATTACAGCCCATCCACCCAGTGTCCCGAAGGAATATGGCCAGAGGCACAGGCCATGCCCTCTTCAGAGGCCCTCTGAGAGCTACTCTGGGCAGCTGCCTGCTGTCTTAGTGGGCCTCACTTTCCTCATTGCTGGCTCCAGCCCAGAGGATCACCACCTCATCTCCAAATGTGCTGTTTAAAAGGATTGATCCAGATACAGCCCTCCAGAACCCAAGAGGCCCCACACCAGCTCCATTCAGCTGTGACAGTGTGCCCAAAAGCTACTGCAGGTGTCGGTAAATTATGGAGCAAATGTCAGACTTCCCTTGCATTATCAGACACACATCTTACATGGCCCCTTTATTGGGTTTTTATATCTTGAGGGGGTCTTAATAGGATGAAAGGGAGGCTTGCTAGGTACAAATGAGTGCCTTTCGACTATTTAAAGGCACATTTAATTAAACTGGATTCATTGCCTGCATGGGGCAAGTTAAATGAAAACTAAATAGATGGAGTATGATTACATATTATTAAGAAGAGAGACAGCTCTGGAGACCAAATTCTTTTAACACAACATTAAGCTGGGCTCATTTCATATGCACAGTTTAGCACCGGCCTATAAGGAGAACGTGTTTTGAGAAAATCAGCAGAATGGTTATGAGCTCTAAACAGCTTTTAATAAAATGCAATGTTTCAGGGAAGGAGCAGCTTCTAAGCTTCACTTAAATATGCTAATTAAAGAAAATGAAGTTTCCCACTGATTCCAGGTTCTCTTTGTTTTCCCTCTATTTTTTATGTTCATCTCACCCAGGCTACTTTCCCCTTTATTTTATAAGCTCCTAGAAATGCTCCAGATTCCTTATTAAAAAGATGTCAGGACTCACTGTGAGTCTAGGGGAGAAGAAAACAAACTTTATTCTGCCAAATTGGTGACTTTATTCAAATTGGCTTTCTGGGTCTGGGTATCCATAGCCTGAAATTACCCCCAGCTTCTAGCTGGGATCAAGACCATTTTGACAAATGGACCTCGCCAAGTTTGCAATAATAATAAAAATAGTTTCCATCTGTTGAATCTCTTTACTGGGACAGATGCTTTATAGACATCACCTAATTTGATTCCCACAGCACCCTGGAAGATAGGTACTGATATCCCATTCCACAGAAACTGAAAGGACAAGGCAACTTGCTCAGGGTTACACAAATAGTCAGTGATGTTGCCAGGATTCAAACTCAGGCCCGATTCAAAATCCTACAAAGTCTTCCCTGGGCCCATTCAGGCAGTCACACCCTAGGGAGGAGGTGGTATTTGAATAGCATGCAAAATAGTCTATATAATTTTATATTACAAAAGAGGTGGAAACAAAAAAAAAAACAACTTCCAGTGATTTTCAAAGCATGAAACCCTTTAAAGAAACTTTTACAGAATCTTCTTGGCTGCTGGTCTACAGATTAAAAAATGTTAAGACACACTGATCTGATTTATCCATATCTGAGTTACAGTCTTCTGACTTCGCCCCTTCATTCCCCTTCTGTTAGCAACACCTCAGTGTAACTGTAACTCAGTTCTCCTCGATATTTGGTCCATGTGGCCCGAGCTGTGTTTACCCTATCCTTCAGTTCCATGAGTTTGCAGACGCCCCTGGTCTGGCTATACAGTCCCAAATTGGGTCAAAAGACTCCTCTAAGAAATGATTTCTAGCCCTGGTACTTTTGGCAGGAACTATTAAGAAAGACATATTTCCTAAAGTTGCTGAGCTGGTAGAATATATATCTGGTATTATTATACTAGGGGGCCTCTTGGCATCATGAGTGAGAGCTTGCCTGAAAATGAAGCCAAACTGAGAGATGGAAAGGTATAGAAGTCTAAAGCGCAGAGGCCTAAACCTAAGGAAAGGTGTGGAAGCCTAAGGACATGGTTGGAGAACTGGGTCCAGCCACTCATGAAGTCAAATGTCTACATATAAACTTTTCTAGTTCATGAACCAATTAATTCCATTTTGTTTTTAAGGCAACCATAATCACTTTCTATCACAAGCACCTGTAAAACTATAACTTCCATCCTCACTAATTATATAGTTGTAGAATCTGAAGCTGAGAGCGGGAGAGTGATTTTCTTAAATTTCCTACCACTCATTAGTGACATCTTTAGGCCTAAAATCTAGGACCACCACCTCCCACCTCCCAAGCCAGCGTTGTTTTCTTTTTACCATAACCCACCAGATCATAGATTGTCAAAGTGTGATCACCAGACCAGGAACACCCGCATCATTTGGAACTTGTCAGAAATGCAAATTCTTTAGCCATAGCCCAGATGTACTGAATCAGAAACCCTGGGAGTAGGACTAGTAATCTGTGTTTTAGTAAGTCCTTCAGGTGACTCTGATGCCTGCTGAAGTTTGAGAACCACTCCTCAATCAGTTTTTCAAATTTTTGCATCCTCATCACATGTAGACATTTTCTTTCCACCATTTATGCTCAAATTTTCATAATCCCTGAAGCTCTGTTTTAGGGTGAGATACCTTCCCTTGTAAACTATTCCTGTCTCGTTGTCTTCCTTGACATTTTTTTTACATATTATTATTGATTCTTATGCATGATTTTGTTATAATACTTATATTTTAATACTAATTATTTATAATAATAGATAATACATTTTATATTTATTATTGTCAGTTGAGGGATATATCTCTCCACTGGGTGGTGAGAGTAGGGACAGTACCTGTGTGTCTCAAGAGCCAGATGCAGCAGCTGTCACATCATAAGTGCTCAAAAATATCTTTTCGGTGGAAATTAAAATTATAAATTTCTTGCTAGGTCTACTCTCCCAAGGTCAGCCATGAAGCTCACCATCTTAACAAATTAATAACAACAGCCACAAATCCAATGCCTAATATAAATCAGGCTCCGTGTCCAGTGAGTTACAGACATTATCATAGATGAGGAAACTGAGGCACAAAGATATAAGTTTGTCCCAAGATTGAGTAGCTGGTGAATAGTGGAGAAAGGACTTAACCCCAGGCTTGTTTGATTCCAAAGTCTTTGCTCTTGTCATTATATCACTCTCTCCCTGTTCATTCATTCATTTATTTAACCCACACTTAAGGAGAGCCTCCTTTGCTTCTCTAGTGTGGCTGGGCATGGGGACATCCTGAGGAGCTGCCCTCAAGGGTCTCTGACTTCCTTAAGTGCACAGAATGGTGAAGAAAAATGCTCCAAAACAGAGAAAAATAAATAGGAAAATACAATCCAGTAATGATGAGAGACTCTTGTCTCGGATATACGCAGTACTGTTCTAAAGAACACAAACTTCTGAACACATCAGCAGTGAAATCATAAAAAGATTGTCCTTGTTTCACTATTTTTCCTACGAAACAAAGCCCATTACTTTACAACATCCTCAGGTTCAGAAAAAGATCAAATTAAACAGGTATCTTGGTACTGTCCATTATCCCAGTCTGGGTTGCCTCTCCCCAGCTCTAATTGCTAGCTTTCATAGGCAGAAATAATTCTAAGTTGCATGCTCTGCACTTTCTCCTCCTTTTTAATATCATCAGATTTGAAATAGACATACGCTGCCGTGGAGTTGCTGCAAGTATTATAGAAGCCCAGTAGGAGATATTTGCATATTTATGAAAATAGTTTACCTTCTGCTATGACAATAACAAATGTTCACAGTCTCAGCATTTTGTTCACTTGGTTTGAAGAAGAACCAGAAGTGACTTGCTTCTGACCATGATAAATGTGGGAATTTTTGCAGTACTCCCAAAAATGTACCAAGAGGTTAGGTCAGACTTTGCCAAACTTAGTCTAACAGATTATACACATTGTTCATAATTTGATAGATATAATTTTCTCTATGTTTTTGATAATTACTTAAGACTGACCTGTCAGTCTCATGAATTATTTTCAGCTTTCTAAAAATCCTTCTGAAGATGTTAAGCAAAGAAGGACACAATCTAATTCACCAATAGTTAATTTGTAAGCTTTTTCTAGAAAGAGAATGAAGATTCCAGCAGAAATGTTCTAAAAGAGAAAGATGAAGATTACAGTGCCTTTAATGACACTAAGTCTCTGGCAGCCAATATTTGCATTAGACTTTCTTTAGCTACAGCACCAGTTCACTGTAATTTTGAAGTGGTCTAAAATAAATGGTCCTCATATGGAAAAAGCCAAATGGCATATTAGAAAGAGCAAAAGTTTTGAGGTTAGACAGACCTGGGCACAAATTCCCACTCTCTTACTTACTTGCAGTGGTCTTCTGGAAAATACCTTAACCTTTTTGAGCCCCCATTTCATCAGCTGTAACATGGGGATAGTCTTGCTATCTCTTATGGTTCTATAAGTTTGAAATGCTAAAAATATCTAGTTCTGGGCACATCATGCTAATAAAATGTGAGTAAGTGTTCAATAGCCTCTCTCATGGAGTATGTGTTCCACCTTTTACTATTATTTGTGTTATAGTTATTGTATAGTTTAAATGCTATTACTTGTATCAGGTTTTTGTGGCTGCCGTGACAAATTATCACAACCTTGGTGGCTTACAGCAGCAAAAGTTTATGCTATCACAGTTCCGGAGGACAGACCTCTGAAACCAAGATGTTGGTAGGTCTGGGCTCTCTCTGAGATTCTAATCTAGAATCCTTTGTTGCCGCTTCCACTTCTGGTGGCTCTATACATTCCTCGGCTTGTGGCTACAGAACTCTAATCTCTGTCTCTGTCTTCACGTGGCTTTCTTCTCTTTGTCTTCTTCTGTTTTGCCTGTTATAAGAACATTTGTCCTAGGATCGAAGGCACATTCAGATAATCCAAGCTGATATTATTTTGAGATCCTTGACTTAATTACATCTTCAAAGACCCTTTTTCCAAATAAGGGCACATTCACCGGTTCCAAAGATTAAGGCATGGATATATCTTTTTGAGGACCACCATTTAGCCCACTACACTGGTATGTTGTGCAACTACAATGAGCCAACTTTTACAAGATAAATTCCCTCAGTTGTTTAGCTCTTTTGATCATTTGTACCATCAGTAAGTTAAAGAAAATAACACCTAACTCAAAGCATTACTGGGAAGATTAAATGAGATGAGAGGTTTGGGCTTTGTCGTAATAAGAATCCATTACCTTGTATCTTGGTATAACTTAAATAATTTACAGGTTTACTGTCCGTGATATCTCTAGCTCAGGGGATCTTTGATACCCACCTTTGGCTTGTTGCTTCTTCATCTTGGGATTCTTGGGCCTGCCATGAACTTTGCTTCCTGATAAGTTCTTTGATGGGTGCTGGAGATTTAGATGAAAGTAATTTTCAAATCTCAGTTAAATAAATACATGAAATTCATATTTTTCTCTTTCACTGGTTTAAAAGTAAACTAATATAGATAGAATTTTCAGACACCCTTAAATGATAGTTTGAGATCATTTAACTCATTTGCATGGGTGACCTCTTTTTGAACTCATTTCTCTGGAAATAAAAGTTTAGTGCACTACCAGTTCAACTTAGAAAGTAATTGGAAGACTTCAGTAAATGAAGAAAATTCTCATTTTATAGGGACGAGAGATTTAATCAAATGAAAAAAGCTTCATTGATGACATGAGTTAATTGTGCAGTTAACATAAAATAATCTCACCTTGCCTTATAAAGACTCTAAAAGGATCAGTTTTCAGGTATCAATGATTAAAAGATTCTTTCACAGAAAATCACATTTCTTGAATTTTCTCCATGTTGTATATTAAAGGAGATAACCAATGGTGGCTAGAGAGTCTAATGCTTCATGTAATTTCGTTTAGTAGAACCCTACTGTAACCTCAAAATCTAAGCATAACAATAGAATTTCTTCAAGTTCTGAGACATCATACTCTCTCTTTTACTGAATCTTTAATGTCTACCTCTAGATGTCAGATATCTCAGGGCTTAGTCCCGAACACTCTTATCTAATTATATATCTCCTTGGAGTTTCCATCATTCCTTTGGCTATGAATACCATTCATGTGCTGCTGATGCCCAAAGGCTCCCTCTCTCTGAGGTTGAGTCATATATCAGTGAGCCTACTTAACATCACCACTTGTGTGCCTCATAGTCATGTCATAAATAACATGATCAAAACTAAATTCTCTCTTAAGTTGGGTTTCCTAGAAGCACGGCTTCAGACAAGGATTCTCAAGTGATTTATTATATTGATACTGATTTAGTGATATTCAAGTGATTTATTTAATGAGGGCTCTCAGAAGGGGAGTATGGAAGAACAGGAGAGGCCTGGGGAAAAGAGCTAAATGAGATTAGCTGCAACCTGGTCCCCTGGGGGAGTTCTGGGATGTAAATAAGCTCTGTGCACTTAGTGGGTCCCACCTTAGGCAAGGAGACTGTCAAGTTTCTGGCCAGGAATGGAGATTGTAGGACCTACTTCCCGAGCACTGCAACTACTGTCTTACTGGGGAAATGCTCCAGATACTGTGGCAGCTGTGAGTAATTAGCATCTGATACTCATGGCAGCTGGGGAATGGGCAAATCTGCCAATAGAGAGGGTAAGAACAGAGCACCAATAATATCTACTATAGATTCTTATTTAGCCCCACAATACAAGGTCAAAGTTCTACCTACCAATTCTACTTGACATCCGTCTACACCTCACATCTTCACTCTCAAAAACCTAGGCCAAGTTACCATTATGTCTTCTGTAAACTATCAAAATGCTTCCAACAGGTGCCCTACATTCACCTTCCTCACCAGCAATACATCGTCCTTGCAAAAACCAGATTTATTACTTTTTTGAACACAAATCTGATTGACTTCAGATCTTTTAATGGCTTCTTATTGCCTTTATAATGAATTTCAAACTCAAGGCCAAGATCTAAAAGATGCTGCCAAATCAGGTCCCTGCCTCCAATGCCTACTCCATCCGAGGCTCTCTCCCTCTGCTGCACTGTGCTTCTGATGCTGTCCTTTGGTCCATTAACATCACCTGTGTGGCCTTCACTCCTGTTGTTTCCATCGGTGAGAATGCTCTTGCTAGAACTCTGTTTGTTTGGCTTGTTCTCATCATTCAGGTGTTGGGGCTTAGAAAACAAACATTTAGGCCCCCAAATGAAGGTCTTAGAAGCAACAGTTTTTCTCTGACCTACTCCTGTCCTCCTGCCTCTCAGTCCCATTCTCCCTTGAGGCTAATCATAGAAACTAGAATTCCTCTTCCCCAAGGCAAGTCATAAAAACAAGAACCCTTTTTCCTGAAAGCCAGCCATGAAACCTAAAATTATTCTCTGTAAAAACTGGCCATAAAGAAATTATCTGACCTATCTTGTTTGACTGTAGACCATAAGACCCCTATTCCAGAGAGGTCCCTGCCCCACCCCCAGAAGGAAGGATGCTGCTCAGAGAGGCCAAGGACAATCTGGACAGACAGACCTTGCTGGGTTTGGGTTTCCCCACTCAGTCTGTTAGCATTAGATCATACTTAGTTGTCCAATCATATTTCTACATGACTGTCTATATTTTGTTGAACATAAGCATAAAAAAGAACAATTTCTCCTGTATTTTTGGGTTTGCATTCTGAAGGCTCCTGCATATATGTATTAAATAAATGTGTATGCTTTTTTCTCCTATTAATCGATCAGCCTCATTTCAGTGATTTTTCATTGAACCTCTAGGGGGCCAAGGGCCTTGGTCCCTATGCAGGTCTCAGGCTCAAGGACACTTGTCTGAGAGAGGCCTCTCCTGACCTTAGCTCATTCACAGCGCTAATCACAACCTGCAAGGTTATTTGTTCTCTGAAAACTTGACTATTGCATGAGCAGGATTTGGTGTTATGAAAGCAGAAAACAATTTTCTATTAACCTTGATCTCTGGACTTATTAACCTCCACACTGGATAATCCCATAGCTTCTTCAGTTGGTCTCAGATATTAAAATTCCAATCCAGTGAAATATCTACACTTTTAATTTCTTTGACTTACACTATTTAAAGCTATTTCCTCCCCTGGAAAAACTGCACTGGACAAAGAGGATCCAGCTGGCTTCTTTATGATTCCCCTTAGCTCTCATTCCTAACCCTGTCCAACTGTCGACACTGAGATTTAACTAAATGGAGAATAGCTGTGAAATAATTTATTGGGAGGGATGGCCTAGACAAAAATGCTGTTTTTGCAGGTAAATTTTAATAAACGTGAACAATTCCCTCCGGAAAATCAGGTGATTCTGCTCAGTTTGCAGTTCCTTTCTGTCATTTAACTTCTTGTAAAAGAGAGGGTCACATATGTACTTCTCTATTTGGGACCTACCATAACTATTTTTAGATTTTACAATATGATCTTTTAGAACAATACTTAATAGCCCTTTTGAGAATTTCTGGATTCTTGAAAATCAAAGCCCAGGAATGGGAAGTTTGCCATAAACTGTGAACGCTGGAAAACCCTGGAAGGAGGTAGGAGATTGAGTGCTGGTGCCATGCCCCAGGCCAGACCTCTCTCCTGGTGGGCCCTGTGGGAACTGAAGCAGCCTCAAAGCCTGTGGCCCTCCTCTCACTCCTCCTGCTCACCTTGCTACATTCCTAGTAGCACCCCCTCCACAAAACCCCCCCACCTTACCCCAAGCTGTTAATAGTAAGCTCAGCAATACTTCATTCCCTGAAGATTCCTTTGGGCATTTTCACATCTTCTGAGGCAATTAACTTCTGACTGCTGGAAATGACCAAAATCCCATCTTATGTGTCTGTCTCTCTGCTTCCCTCTCTCTGCTCTATACCACAAAGTGTGGCAGTGCAGGGAGGAAGCTGGCTGACTCCTGTTGCCTGTGTTTTTCCAGGGTCCTGGACTATGTCTACAGTCACACACTGTGATTGGGTCTGGCCAAGGAAGGCACCGATGGAAGATTGGGATCTCTGGGAAGAAGGGAGACACTCCTATTTCTATGCCTAGGGTGGGATTCTCAACAGCAGCTATTTCTCCTCTGTGTCTCCAGCAGACACTGCCATGACCTACCTTGACTCCATCTTTCACCAGGTGACTGCCACCCCAGGCTCCAGTAACCTAACTCCCCTCTGTTCTGCCAGCCTTGGGATGATAGGAGCTTCCTACTGTAGCTCATCTCTGGGCTGCCTGCCTCTGTACGGGTTAGTTTCTCAGCATCCTCCCTGCATTCTATATAACTTTGGAACAAATTTCCTGTGTTTGTTTTAAATACTCAGAGTGGTTTCTGTTTTCCTAGTTGGGCCCTGACTGATGGAGGCTGATTGTAGAAAAGGGGTGGTGGGACAAAGATGAGCATAAACTCAAGGCTATACTATGCAGAAGAATGAGTATGCTGTGGGGAAGGAGTATACTGTGCAAATGATGCTGTTGCCTCCTAAAATGCTGCATTGCAGGATGGAAGGAGGTTAGTACTCACTAGCTGAAAGCCGGGGAGCCATCACACCCAGGACATTAACACATCCAAACCACAGGCTTTCTTCGTGCAAGACTACAGCACTGGGTTCCCCCTCTGAGAATCGCTTCCTGATCATCAGGGAATGAAAGGACCCCCTGACCCTCAGGGAGCAGACAAGAGAACTTGTGATACTCAGGATGCATGGCAGGGATGCAAACTTCAAAATAAGCAACTTGAAAGGGACATTTCAAACACATTCTATAAAAATTCATGAATGCCCACTGTGTGTTGTGTTATTGCAGGTAATGGGGATAGAGCCATAAGTAAAAAGAATACCCTGTTTTCAAAGAGGACGATATGGGGATGGAGAGATGGGGAAACAAACAGACAATAAACAAAATAAATAAGTAGCATATATGTTAAAATGGTGTTATAGGTGAGAGAGAAAAATAATACAGGGAAGTGCATAGTAAGGGTTGGGAATTTTATTAATAAATAGAAAAGTCAAGGGAGGCCTCACTTGGCCTGGCACTTAAGTAAAAATCTGAAGAGGTGAAGGAGAGAGCCATGGGTCTTCTGGGAAAAAAGCATTCAGACAGATATGGAAAGGGCTTAGCATCATTTTGGGGTGGGATGAAAGAAACAGAGAGGACCCCAGGAGGAATTCAAGGTTTCTGGCCAGAGCCTCTGGAGAGATGGCATTATTATTAATTGAATGAGGCAAGGATGAGATGGAGGAGATTTGCTTGGAGTTGGGACCAGAAAGATTAGGAGCTTAATATTTAGATATATTAAACTTTACAAGCCTATTAGACATTAACAGGAGATGCAAAGTAGGCAGTTGCTTCTATGAACCCAGAATTCAGAAAGAGAGAGAGATCTTGGAGTTGTCAATATATCAAGAGTACTTAAGTAGTATTTAAGGCCCTGAGGGAGTGAGAATGAACATAGATAGGAAAATAAAAGGTGAAAAATGAAGTCCTTGGCACTCTCACTTTAAACAGTCATGGATGTGAGGAGAAACATGTAAAGGAGCCTTAGCAGTGGTGGCGAATGAGGTGTGACGATAAACATGGGGCATGGGGTGTCCTGAAAGTCCAGTGAAGAATGTATTTCAAGACAGAATGTGTCAAATACTGCTAACAGATGGAGTCAGGTGAGCACTGAGGGCTTGCCATTGGATCCGAGGTCATCAGCGAAGTTGACAAGGATGGTATCAATGGAGTCGTGTGGAGACAATATGCAGTGGGCTCATGGGACAATGAAAGGGGGAAGTGAGTGTCAGTGAGTATACAAAACACCTTCCATGAGAGTTTCTGTAAAGGGAAAAACAGAAAGACATGGTAGCTTGAGAATGAAGCAGAATTTTTTTAAGGTAGGAGAATCGAAGAGACAATTTCTTATATTGGTAAGAAAGGTCCAATAGACAAAAGAAAACCATGGTTCGGGAAGGATAGGTGATAATTGCTGCCGTGACGTCTTTAGGAAGGCCAAAGTTGTTGGTGCTCAGTGCACATGCTGTCATCGGCTGGAAGCATGGACAGCACATCCCTGGTACCAGGAGGGAAGGCAGAATGCACAGGTGCAGGTGTGGGAAGGAGAATAGATGTATTAGGAGTTTGCAGAAGTTCTTTTCTCATTGCTTTTATTTTCTCAGTAAAATATGAAGCTGAGAAAGAGAATAAGGGTGGGATAGGAAGTATTGAAGGTTTAAGGAAAGAACCAAAAGTGTAAAATACTCCACTGGTAGAGTGGCAGAGAAATGGTTATGGAAATATAATTTCCAGTTAAAATTAAGAGCCCACATGAGATTAGTGGTCATGAATGTAAAATGAGACCATTCATCATGGTTTTACACTTTTCTTCAGTCATATTCAGCTGCATAGTTGCAGGCATGGAGTAGACAAAGAGTTGGATTTAACTAGAGCTGTGTTTGTGCCTGCGATGAAGCTGGAGAGTGGCAAAGAAGTCGTGGATATATGCAAAGGAGCGATTATAATTATTGATCACCAGAATATAGGCTGGACAAGAAGAAAATTGAATATAAGACAGGTCAGGAAAAGTGAAACATTGATATTATTGACAAATTATAGGTATGATGGGGTCAAAGGGAGAATGGAGAGGAGGTGCTGCAAAGCGTGGGCTAGAAACATAGCAAAGCATGATGATAGAAATAGAAACTACAGAGGGTACGTGGTTCAGGTAAGACAGAGAGCAAAAGGGAACACGTGGCTGAGGAACATGAATGAGAGGGATGTAGAAAGAGAAGAGGTCAGTGACTTAGAGAAAAATCATATTAGATTGGAAATATATTGAAATCACCAAAAAGCAGGACTGATATTTAAAAAAGTGATAGTGGGTCAGGACTAAAAATCCTCCAAAATGAAGAGAAAGTGGTCCAATACAAGGTGATTACTGAAATGAGGAGGAATAGCATGTGGAATGATCTGATGATCTGAGATTCAATGCTGAGTGTTTTCATGGAGAAAGAAGAGAAAGTAGGGAGGAAGTGACAATGAGGAGACAAGAGAACACCACCCTCCTGCAAACCCAGGGTATCAGAAAGCAGAGCACCGAGAACTATCATTTGAAAGGGCTATGGGGGAAGTAGAGAGAACCAGGCTCTGGAACATAAGGGATTGAAAATATAGATGTTTTTAATTATAGTGGACCAGGAGTTTTAGAAGTCACAATGGAAGAGTTTTAGGAGTTGGGGATAGTTAGAAGATATTCTCAGGAAAAAACTTCCTGGAGTTTAGAGTATAGAGAATTTGGGATAGCTTGATGACCAAGTCTTCGTGCACGAATTTCCTTTGTTGAAACTTTAACTTTCTTTAGCTACTTTGTAGCTGTGGAATTATGGATATACTGGTTTCTTTTCAGGGGGCATGGTACACAGGTATGGATACATACATACCGGGTTGTGTTTAAGAGATAATCTTTATTGGGCTGTGATACACAATGCCTAAGAGAAAATATATGGAAATTGGGTGAAAGACTCAGGATGGCGAGATCTCTACATATTAAGAAAAATTTGCATGAAAGTGGGAAGAAGGGGTTAGGAGAATGTAAAATACCAGACCTGAAATTGAGCCTGTGTTATCGTTATGGGAGATGCTCCTTCTACCGTCATGCCAAGGATAAGATGTTATACCTTGGTGTTGGTAGCATAGATTTCATGGGTTGGGGGAGGAAGAAACAGACTTATGTAGAATTCAAGTCCTTACATATGTAATAAATATATATTTTAAAAATCACAAAAAGAAAAATTTTATTTCTTTGCAAATTGGACTTACTTTCTGTTGCTTTCAACCTCATTTCCACCTAAAATTAGAAAATATAATCAAGTCACTTTCAGGCAAATTCAGACAAATAAGCAATTATTCAGGCATTTTTAGTAAAAGCTCAAATTCAGAAATTTTTTCTCTCTCCATCCTTGACTCTAGTGTCAGCACGATGCGGTTGGGTTATGGGGAGGTTCAGCTTTATAGCTGAGGGAAAGCTGGTGCTCACATTTGATCTTATGGCAACAATGACATGAAAACTGTGCCATGGTCTGTGTCAGTGGTACATGTAGCCCCTGGAACCCACTGTGCTCTCGCTGGTTCCCAGCCTCTCTACTCTGGTAGCCCTCTCCTCACGATAAATGTGAGACCCGTTGACGACAAGTGGCCATCTCTCGGCCCTTATACAACACCCATTTGGGTGGCAGTGGGTACGGTGGAGAGGAATCTTTGTTCAGCCATTCTTGAGCCTATAGGAGCACACACCTTGGAGTGTGGTGTCCTCTCTTCCCCCCCATCCTCCATTACAGGCTTGGCCATGCTACATTAGAAGTGACAGTTTTACTCTGCAGTAATTGTCCATGATTACAGAAAGATTTCTCATAAGGTTCACCATCTTCCTGGGCTTCACCCAGGATGAAAGACCCAGATATACTGTACTATCGGATCGCCAAATTTAACACGGATTTTTTGCATTGCCTCACATACTTGGCACAGAGTTGGGCATATGTCCTCCTCCAACCTCTAACAACAAGCAGTAGTTTTCACTTACATGTAACATTCCTGCTTTTCAATCAGCCTTCTCCCTATTCTGAGTTCAAACCATCTTTTGCTAATAGGGACATAAGAACCTGACCAGGGCAGGAGAGCAAAACATCACTTATTGAAGTCATTTGCTTTATTCCTGAGGTAAGGCATCTGATGACCTTGTTCTTTGGTTCCCCATGAGGAAAAAACTTTGGTGATATCATTGCATTAGACACATGATAGGTTTTTACTTTCTCCTGAATTATCTATTTTTATTTTAGTGAAAAGCATAAGTTGATAAGTGAAATAATATGCACAGCAATTGGTAAATGCTTTGAAAGAAAGGAGCTATATGAATGGAAATAATTATTTTAGATTCTTGAGAATGAGAAAGAGAGAATGAGCAGATGGTTCAGCATGCTTTTGCCAGCTTTCAAGTTGGTTCCAAATGGCAAACTATTGACTGGACAAACATTTGGCATCAAAATGACCTCACTCCATTTGTTGAGAATACTTCAGTATTCTATGTACCCTGCAAGTCATATTTACCACTATGAAAGGAAATAAAACCTGATGAGGAAAAAATTGTGATTTATCAGAGCCCCAGGAAGGAGTTTGAAAAGAAAGCAAGAGAATGAACAGATATCTATCACAAATGGCAGAAATGCTAACAGGGGAAGAAATGAGTCCAAGCACATTGTGGACTCATGGCAGAACTTTTATCTAGGTGTAAGCAAACTTTATTTGCATGTTCTAAAAACCAGAACTATTATCAAATAAAAAGTGGATTTTGAATTACGGATTTGATTCTAACTAAGTCAAAAAGAATATTATATAATTTTGGTAGAACCAATATTTTTGTGAGAAAATAGCATTTTACTTTCTTACTGCTTTTATTTAAGCAGGAAGTCACTGCATATTGAAATAGCTCTTGAGGATAAAATTAAAGCAGAGTGGTATATATCTGAAGAGCATCAGTGAAATTATTTGGGCTAAAAAAAGGAAAAAGAAAGAAAAACATTTGATGTGTAGTTTATTGGCAACATTAACTAAGTTTTGGAGTGGAGAAACTGTCTCTCTCAATGTTCTAGTTTATTACTTGAGATTAACCGAAGGACAACAGTAGGGGTGTATGGAGACTGGAGATCACGGTGTAGCCTGTGCAGTCAGTAGGCACAAGCCTGAACTGTCGTGGTGCCACGCAATAGCTGTTTAAAATTAGATAAGTCTTAACCTCTCTCAGATTCCACAATTTGCCCCAATATCAGTTCCTTCTTCTGTAAAATGCAAACATTTAAAACTTACTTCATTATGCATAGGAATGTAATGAAATACATATTATATCATTTAATGTTGTATCTGGGACACAGATTTAGGATTTTGCTTATAGTCCCTCCCAGTAAATTTGCTATGTAAAGAATTCTTTTGATTGTGCCTGAACATTAGATTTTTCTTTAAACACATTTGGGAATAATTCAATAAAAGAACACATTTGCTCTGTTTTCTCTCGCTTAATGACTGGGTAAAACTGAAGGCCCAGTGTCCTTGGAAGTAGGCTTGAAGGACTCAAATATTATAATTTCCATGAAATAAAGATAGATTTATTCTTTCTGGCCATGCTTTGGTTACTCCCAATCTCTCTAAGAAGTTGGTACTTTCTGACCATGATTTTGTATTTGTTACTGTTAGAAGTTGGGTGACTATAAATTAGTTTACTCCACCCCTAGCTAATCATCATTCCTATAGAAGGAATCTATTATTCTCCCAGTGTTGTGATGCATTCCAGGAAAGGGCATTGCATTGTGGGGTGGGGGTGATGGAGATCTCTAAAAGGATGGAATTCTTGAAGATTTTGCTCAAATGTGTCCTATCCATGAAATCTTTTTCTTTAATCTTCTAGTAAGAATTAATTACTTTACATTCCCCCAAGTAGTTTCTATAGCTCAATTTGGCATTTATGTCTCACTCTGTCATATATTATATTTATTTTCCTACTTGTCAGTCTTGCTTAGGAGTCTGAGAGTTAGAATCAGTCTTCTCCTTCAATTTTACCTTTCCCACTCTACCCAGCATCCAGTCTTGCATGCAACAGGTGTCCAAACAAGTTTAGCCCCTATCAATCAATAGCCCTCTACAGAGCCTTGAGACTTGACCGTTTTGGTTGCTGTCAGTGTATCCATAGAAGTGCATGCCCTTAATTTGGGAATTTTGGAGATTTTTTTGGTAACTGTAATTATCTGCAACCTCAGTTTGAGGTCAGTAAGAAAGATTGCAGGTTGTGGAACCAGATAGCCACGTAGTGCAGAAAGTGCTTGCAGGTCCTGCTAGCTCTCCAGCTCCTTGGCTGAGAAATGTCACAGACTGGCAAAGCTCCCCTCCAAGCCAAAACTGTATCTATTTACACAGTCGTGACTATTTCTGTTTCAAATTTATGTTTGCTTCTCAAATGCTCCTCTCCCTTCACAGAAAGGTTTTCTCACTGCTCCCTGTAAATTATTCTATTTTTCAAATTATTGATTGAAGGCATCGAAGTGGAGGCTCCTGCACAAAAGGAAAAGCCACCTGGTGTGCGTAGTTGCCTTGAATGCCTGACATTTGTGTTTAGTTGTTCCTCTTCTAAAAAATAAATAATGTCCTTTTAAGGCTGTTATAAACTCTGATTTTAAATATCAATAGGTATTCTGGGCCAGATCTAAACATATTTTTCCTGGTGGGAAATGATTATGTTTTATAGATCTCTTCCATGCAATTGTGCTCAAGCCGGCAGACCTCTGTTCTTTCTGATCAGAAAATGTAAAGCATACTTAAGAATTGTTTCAAAAAAAAGTCTTGAGCTGAGTCCTTGGATGCAAAGTTGCAGCTCACTGCAGATTCTGATAGTTGAGTTACAACTCACTGAAAATCAAGGATTTAAAATGGAAGCCCTGACAAACCTTCAAGCTGGGGCAGCACAAATGGCGCCTCGATAATTTATAGTCTACAGGCAGCTCTTGGGTTTATTATCACAATGACAAATGCACTGTCATTGTTAATAGGATATTTCCCAGCAAGGACTTCTTGTTATGCAAGCCAGGTTCGGTGTGTCATGCAGCATGATAGCAATAAAGTCTACAAGAATTTGTAATGAACTTCAATTACTAATAGATTATGGTTAATGGGAAATATGTGCAGTAAAGATATGGGTTTTTATATGTGCCTTCTGGTATTCCATGAGGCAATGATTTATGCTACAATTTATGTTAACATTTTCTACTATGAAAAGGCCCAATTTGGTAAAAAGCCACTTCATCCGTAACAAATATTTAAGATAATTTTGCACATAATATAAATGAAGGTATAAAATTAGATATTAATCCATTTAATTCTAGGATTTTTATTTTATTGAAAATGAAGACTATTTTTCCTCTACTGAGCAGTACTACTATTGGTTAAAAATTCCTATTATAAAACAAAAGTATGAGATATATCGATGTCTTTGAGTTAAATATAACATCCTGTATGTTAGTTTCATTGTTTAACTTCCTTCTGTAATTAAAAATTCTATTAAAATTGACACAGCCCGGTGTCTTACTTATGTAGGTATTATTTTAAATTAAGAAAATCCACAAGCATTTATGTTAAATTAAGATGAATTTGTAATCCACATCATGCTTCCTCTCACTATGGAGATCAACAGCTGTGATATAAATGTGGAAGTGCATATATAAATGATTTATATGTGTTTGTGTGGCATACACACCCAGACATATAGACGGACACAGACACACACATAACCACTCATTAACAAAAACTGACAAAATTGAAAAACGCTAACCACAATTTAACCAAATGCAAATAAAAAATTCAATAACTTGTATATTCCTGGATAGAGCTGGAACGCATTCTACTAAGTGAGTTATCCCAAGAATGGAAAAATAAGCACCACATGTACTCACCATCAAATTAGTATTAACTGATCAACACATAAGTGCACATATGAGAATAACATCTATTGGATGTTGGGCAGGGGGGAGGGGGGAGGAGGGGACGGGTATATGCATACACAAAGAGTGCAATGCTCACCACCTGAAGGATGGACATATTTGAAACTCGGACTTGGGGGTGAGGAGGGGCAAGGGAAACATAGGTAACCTAAACATCTGTACCCCCATAATGTGCTGAAATAAAAAAAAATAAAATAAAAAAATTTTTAAAATACTTCAGAAACAATTATGACAATATGAGGTTAAATACAAAGTATGTAGCATAGCTCATACATAATATTGATAGTATCTTAAAAGCAAGAAAGTACAACCATTTTATAAACAAGATCATTATAAAAGGTTCTTTTTGAAGTCAAAGATATGAGTTAGAGTCCCAGTTTTATAGTTCTTTCTTGACCCCGGGCAAGTCCTGTATTCTCTCTGGCTCTCAATTTCTCAGTTGTAAAGAGGGTGTATTTTTATTCACCCAGTCTGCTTCACAGAATTTTTGTGAGGATCAAATGGTAAAGCATGTGAACTGAAGAGTACTATAAGAGATTATGTGAGCATGTATATTTTAGCATGTTTATTTTAGTCCCTCAATTGGGGAGGGACTATGAGTCAAAAAAAAAAATATATAGGAAAACTATTATTGGAGAAGGAAACAAGTCTATATGTAATTCAGGTTTGAGAATATTTCTTACTCAGAAACCAGTGTTTGATTCTTCGTGTTTTATGACCTCTTATTTCCAGTGAATTCCCATTTTAACTCAAAGTTGCCACCTGCATTTTACACATTTTCATTTCATTGTGATATAATTAAACCCTGGAAAGACATACACTCCATAGATTTATTTGTGTTTCAATACTTTATCATAAAATTATTAGACTTCCTGAGAATACTTTTGCAGCATCAGTTACTTCATTTAAAACTTTTATATTTTTCTTAAAATACTTCAAAATGCTTTAAGATGAAAAACGACTACTATATCCTCACCAGAAGATAATGTCTTCCATTTTTCAGCGTTCCCATCCAAACTTTACTTAATGACACATATTAGTTATCATTATAGCGTACCATTTGATGCATTGCCTATTTTAACTTGCAATTTTTTTCATGTGGCTACATGTTCTTCATACCTATAAATTTAGTGCTGAAGTAAGATTCCAATTATCTAATACACCATTATTTGCCTAACCATTTCCCTGTAGTTGGAGAGTAAGATAACTCCAAAATTTTCACTATTACATACGGCTCTGATATGAAAATGTTGTTATAAGTTTTATTTTTCATTTCATTAGCTTATCTCCTTATTTATAAATTTGCAAGTTGGGTTTCTGGAGTTAAGGCACATTGACAGTTTGTGAAATACCTAGAGCAATTTTACTATCACCACTCGCCTGATACTGTACAATTTTTCTCAAGACCTCATTAGTATTGGTTTTTATGATTTTAAAATTTTTGCTAGCTCATTAAGAATAAAATACAGTATTCTTTAAGAGAAGTTAAGCTTTCAACCAAGAAATAAATTTTAATTGTAAATCTTCAGAAGCTTTTTTTGTTCTGTTCTAAGTCAAGCCCTTCTTAAGACTCATTGAGCAGTGTAAGAAGAGTGCCCTGATCATCACTGGCATATTCAACCCACAGCTGGCAAAACCGAAAGCCAAAACAAATCCTCGGGGACTGTAGGTTGCCTCCCATGCGTAGTCGCTTGCTGCCCACTAGGTGGCTACGAAGTGAGATGTAACTGTTTGAATGTACTGAGAGGTTCACAGTCAAAACTCACTACCATTGCAGGCTTAGAAAGCTGATGTTTCCAGCCCATCACAAATAGATTCATCTCTCATGGAAAAACACACAGTATTTCTAATTATATGTCTGATATATAAAACTGAGTCCAATTTACTAATTTACTAATAGCAATATGACTGTCATGCAGACTGGAATTCTCCGGTGAACAGGTCTAGGACAGTCTCTCCTCCCACGCAGATTTATATGAAGACTCAGATTGTAATTAAATGCTTGCTTGGCAGACTCTGATGTATAAAAAAAAAAAAAAGAATATCATAATTTGAGTATTTAATGGCACGAGGCAAAGAGAATCATTTATTTTTGCTTTGGAGATAGTCTATCCCAGAATTTCCCAAAACATGTCACAATGTTCTGATGAAGGAAAATAACACGCTGTGTAAAACGTAATGTGTATTCAATACATTCTGGAAATGTGCTTCCTCACTGCAGGATTTCTCACAGCTTTTAATATGCCAGTGTTCAGCATTGATGTCTGAGAGGGAAATCTTATAAGCCCTGTTTCCTGAATAGATTTTTTTAGGGGGGGCAGGCAGAACATTTATTGATATCTCCCAGAACTAGAGAAACAGGGAATCCCGACTTAGAATAGGAAATTATAATACTCAAAAGACTCCAATTCCTTTTCCCACTGTAAATGTGTGGACATCTCTTTTGTGGCACACCCAACATCTGTAGGGAGAAGGAGCCAAGATCATCAAAATTAGTGAGACTCGAATTAGTGGGAGTCATTGAGGAGCAGAAACTAACCACCTGGATTGTGAGCTAAGGAAATGGTACCTGAGAGTTGCCAAGAACACGTGAGAATGGAGCAGACACAGAGCAAAGCAGACTTGAGACAGGAAGAAAGCTCAAATCCTGGTGCGGGAATTGAATTCTTTTTTTTTTTTTTTTTTTGAGACAGAGTCTCACTGTGTTGTCCTGGCTAGAGTGAGTGCCGTGGCGTCAGCCTAGCTCACAGCAACCTCAAACTCCTGGGCTCAAGTGATCCTCTTGCCTCAGCCTCCCGAGTAGCTGGGACTACAGGCATGCACCACCATG
>CAUYSK010057696.1:0-39592 GCA_963575035.1 Avahi laniger
AAAATGTGGTATATGTATACCATGGAGTACTATTCAGCTTTAAGAAACAATGGCGATATAGCACCTCTTGTATACTCCTGGATAGAGCTGGAACACATTCTACTAAGTGAAGCATCCCAAGAATGGAAAGACAAGCACCACATGTACTCACCATCAAATTGGTATTAACTGATCAACACATAAGTGCACATATAAGAATAACATTTATTGGATGTCGGGCAGGGGGGAGGGGGGAGGGGCAGGAGGGGACGGGTATATGCATACACAGAGTGTGATGTGCACCATCTGGTAGATGGACACGCTTGAAGCTCGGACTTGGGGGGGAGGGGGGCAAGGGCAACATACGTGACCTAAACATCTTTATCCCCATACTATGCTGAAATTAAAAAAAAAAGAAGAAGAAGAGGATCTAAAGTTGCAGGTGGATGCCCACCTGTGGCTGGGCATTCTCATCGGAGAAGTAACAGGGGACAGTCAGAATGAAGGAGAAGGTGACAGGGCAATCCACTTGGTAAGATCAGAAGGTACCTGGTGGGGGGGATCCACGTGGGAAGGACAAGAGGAGAGAACTCTGGGGCTCCACACATCTCCCACAGGCACAGCGTCTCCATTCAAGTTGTGAGTGGGCCCCCACCACCATCACAGACCTCCAGACTGATCAGGCAGCTGATTGGAATCTGTGTAGCAACATTGCACTGGAGAGTGGGCACAGCAGGGACTCAGTGGCTCCTGTTCAGAGGTTACTGCAACCGATTCCATTCTGAGCTCTTGGGTTGAGATCACCAGGTCTACACTGGGCTCAGCTTCACTGAGGACGCCTCTGCATCACCCCAGCTGAGCTAGGGAGGGAGCAGGAAGAGTGGATGCTCTTGTGTGCTCCGTGCCTGAGAGCCAAGCATCCCTTCCCCCTACAAGGGACCTGAGCCAAATAGACACCACAAATACCACCTGAGAAGCCCTCCGGCAACAACTTTCTCAGGACCTGAGCAGCAGGAAAGCCCCAGTTGCCCAGTGGCCTGGCTCTGTGGCCCTGTCCCCATGATCCCCAAGCTGCCACCTTGCCCCAGGGCTCAGACCCACAGCTCAGCCCCTGAAGTTCCCGGGCTATTGCTCAGCCCTGTAGCTCCAGCTCTGAGACTCCCCGCTGCAATTAGTCCTGCTTCTCTGCCCCTGAGGCTCCTGCCTTGCCACTGCAACCCATGGCCCCAACCCCCTGGCTCCCACCAGCTGCATGGTAGGAACGACCCCACAGTCAAATGCACTTCGAGGGACCTGCTAGCCTTGAGCTGCCATCACACCTGGAACCAGCTGGCATGAACAACTGTAGCACTGAAACACACAACCACTACCTAGATAGTCTCATCCAGTTGCCACAGTCACTCCTGTGGGGAGACCCTGGCAGAGCAATCTCCTGCAATGCCAGCCTCTGTGGAAAGGGACTAGCTCAGCCCACAACTCGAGCTTCACACAATGGCCTGGGGAACAACCTATCACTCTGCACAAAGATCATCCAGCACTGGCTTGGACTGTGGCAATCAGAGGGAACAGGAAAACACAGATTAGCTGCATTACAGACCCTCAGTGCATCCGACACTCCCCTGAAAGATCAATCATCCACAATAGATTAGAAAAGCACCATATAGTGTCCTCTCCATCTTTTCACTAAGTAGGAGAGTTCCCAACAAAGGAGAACAGGTGTGCTACAAACCTATCTGCCCTGAGCTGAAAGAAGAGGCTTCAGATGAGAAGAAACCAGCAATAGAACTCTGGCAACATGAATAAACAAGCTAGTTCAATACCCCCAAGGGATCATAATGAATCTACAGCAATAGACCCCAACCAAAAGGAAATTGTAAAAATGTTAGAAATAGAATTCAGAATATAGATGGCAAATAAGATGAATGGGATTGAAGAGAAAGTTAAAAATCAACAATAAAGAAGCCAAAAACATAGTTTAGGACATCAATGAAGGAAAATGAAAAGTCTCCAAAGACCTAGACAACATAAGAAAGGATATAACAGAACTTAATGAAATGAGTCATTTAAAGAATTTAAAAATATAACAGAAAGCTTCAGAGACAGATTAGACCATGCAGAAGAATGAATCTTAGAGCTTGAAGACAAGGAGCTTGAACTAACCCAGTCAGTCAAAGATACAGAAAAAAAAAAAAGAAAGAAAGAAAGAAAGAAGAATGAACAATCACTCAGAGAAATATGCGACTATGTGAAATAAGCCAATATGTGAATTATAGGTATCCCAGAGGGAGAAGAAGAAAAAGCAAAAAACATGGAAAATCTATTCAAGGTAGCTAATGAGAAGAACTTCTCTGGTATTGCCAGAGATTCAAATATCCACATACAAGACGGTCATCAAACAATGTAAAGATTCATAGCAAATAGGACATCTCTAAGACACATAGTAATTAACCTGGCCAAAGTCAAAAAGAAGGAGAAAATTCTACCAGTTGCAAAATAAAAGCAACAATTAATCTACAAAGGAAAACCCATCAGGCTAACAGCAGACTTCTCAATGGAGACCTTGCAAGCCAGAAGGTATTGGGGCTTGATTTGTAGTCTTCTTAAACAGAACAACTACCAGCCAAGAATTTTGTATTATGCAAATCTAAGAGTCATAAATGACGGAGAAATAAAAACTTTTTTATTTCAAGCAAACATTAACAGAATCTATCACTACTAGACCTGCTCTACAGGAAATGTTCAAAAGTACATTATACATGGAACAGCACAATAGACACCCACCAGTGTAAAAACACCTAAAAGTTAAAGTTCACAGCTCTTATAAAATAACTGTACAAGAGTGAAAACAGAACAAGGTATCATTCAACATGATGAACAGAAAGAACAGTAACCCACATATCAGTACTAACACCGAATATGAATGGTCTTAATGTTCCATTTAAAAGACAAAGACTGGCTGAATGAATGAAAAAACACGCTCAATGTTGTCTCCAAGAAACACATCTAGCTTGCAAGGACTTGCACAGACTCAAGGTAAAGGGATGGAAAAAATAATTTCACACAAATGGAAACCAAAAGCAAGCAGGTGTGACCATTCTCATATGAGATAAAATAGACTTAAAATCAACAGTGGTTTAAAAAAAGACAAAGATGGTCATTATATAATGGTAATGGACAAAATTCAACAAGAAGACATATGAAAAGGAGACATTACATGTGATACCATAGAAATATAAAATATCATCCATGAAGACTATGAAAACCTCCACAGAAACAAACTAGAAAATGTAGAGAAAATGGGAAAAGTGCTGGATACACACAACATCCCAAGTCTGAGTCATGAAAAAATAGAAATTCTGAATAGACCAATAAAGAACAGCAAGATTGAAACAGTAATAAAAAAAATCTCCTAAAAACAAAAAAAAATTCCCCAAACAAGATGGATTTACAGCCAAATTCTCTTTGACCAACAAAGAAGAACTGGTACCTATCCTACAAATATTATTCCCTAATGTCAAGAAGGAGGGAATCCTCCCTAACTCATTTGAAGAAGTTAGTATCACCTTGACCCCAAAGCCTGGAAGGACATAACAAAAAATGAAAACTACAAGCCAATGTCCTTTATGAACACAGATGCAAAAATCCTCAATAAAATACTATCAAATAGAATTCAACAGCACATTAAAAAGATAATTTACCATGATAAAGTAGGTTTTATCCCATGGATGTAAGAATGGTATAACATATAAAAACCATTAAATGTGATTCGCCACATAAATGGAAGCAAAAACAAAGACCATACCATCATCTCAATGGATGCAGAAAAAGCATTCAATAAAATCCAGCACACTTTCTTGATAAAAACCCTCAACAAATTAGGCATAGAAGGAACATAATGCAAATAATAAAAGCCATATATGACAAACCCATGGTCAATATCATACTGAATGGGGAAAAGTTGAAAGCATTTCCCTCAAGAACCAGAACAAGACAAGTATGCCCACTGTCACCACTTCTATTCAACATAGTACTGGAAGTTCTATCCAGAGCAATCAGGCAAGAGAAAGAAATAAATGGTATCTAAATTGGTAAAGAGGGGGTCAAACTATCCCTGTTTGCTGACAATAAGATCTTGCATTTAGAAAACCCTAAAGATTTCACCCAAAGACTCCTGGAATTGACAAAAAAATTTAGTAAAGCCTCAGGTTACAAAATCAATGTACACAAATCAGTAGTATTTCTATATACTAATAACAATCAAGCTAGAGTCAAATCAAAGTCTCAATACCATTTATAATAGCTATGAAGAAAACAAAAAGCCTAGGAATATACATAACCAAGGAGGTGAAAGATCTCTACAAGGAGAACTACAAAATATTGATGAAAGAAATCAGAGATGACACAAACAAATGGAAAAACATCTCATGTTCATGAATTGGTAAAATCAATATCATTAAAATGTATATACCGCTCAAAGTGATTTACAGATTCAATACAATCCCCATCAAAATACCAACATCATATTTCACAGATTGAGAAAAAATAATTCTATGCTTCGTTTGAAACCAACAAACAGCCAAAGCAATCTTAAGCAAAAAGGAAAAATCTGGAGGTATCACATTATCTGACTTCAAATTATACTACACGGTTTTAGTAACTAAAACAGCATTTTACTGATATAAGTGGAGACATATACAAACGGAACAGAATAGAGAACCCAGAAATGAAACCATCTACCTACAACCAACTGATCTTTGACAACATACACCCTCAGGGAAAGGAAGCCTGATTCAATGAACGGTGCTAGGAAAACTGGATAGCTACAATGATGCTGGGAAAAATGGATAGCTCCACACAGAAGAATGAAACGGAACCCCTATCTCTCACCATATACAAAATTAATTCAAGATGGATAAAAGACTTAAATGTAAGGCGTGAAACCATAAAAACTCTAAAAGAAAACATAAAAAAAAAACTCTATTATAGACATTGGCATAGGCAAAGAATTTATTACTAAGACCCCAAAGGCAAATACAGCAACAACAACAATAAGTAAATGGAACTGGAGACAGTGGAGGGGTTGAGTGGTAAAAATTTACCCATTGGGTACAATGCACACTATTCTGGTGATGGGCACACTAGAAGTCCCAACTTTAACATTACACAAGGTATCCATGTACAAGAACATTTGTACCCTCTTAATATTTTGAAATTAAGAAAACTATATCCATCCCAATGTATGATTGAAACATAAGATTGAAACATACGATTTTTGACATCTCAAAATAATTGTCACAAATTTGTTTCATTCATTTTATAAATTCGTTCATTGGAAATTGTATGATACATTCTTCAATAAGATTGAAAGCTCTGGTAGTATATCATCTTTATTGCTATTCTTAATAGATTATTATTCTCACCTTTGGGAACACTAAATTTAAAACAAATAGAGACATGCAGGAGAAAAATTTGAGACAAGGTTGAGAGTGGATCATAAAATAATATCCATGGAGAAAGATGAGAGAATTTGCAGTATTAAGGAATGAGGGAATAAAAGAATATGTAGTTTATCCATATAATATTTTCTGAATTCCTACTATGTCAAAGGTACTAACTTAGACACCAACAGCATAGCCTTGAATAAAACAGATGCAGTATTTGTCCTCACAGAGCCATAGTCTTTCTGACAAAAGAGACAAATTAAAAAAAAAATGTAATGAAACTTTGACAAGGATAGTGACATCTAGAAAACAAAGTGATGGTTCCAAACCTAATCTTTCAAGCAAGGAGAATGGGACATTTAAGCACAGGACTAAAGGAGAAGTAGAGTTAGCCAAGTGAGATGGGAGAAAAAAACAGGATTTCAAACAAGGGACCTATGTATAAGCGCTGGAAATTGAAAGAATTTGTTATATTTGAAGAATAAGAAAGCATTCAACGTGGCTAATAAAGTAAGCAGGAGCTATTTTGTGTGAAGGTCTTGTAAACTGAGAGTTTGACATTATCCTATGATTAATGGTAATCATTGATGTTTT
Organism: Avahi laniger; assembly: GCA_963575035.1. NCBI lineage: Eukaryota > Metazoa > Chordata > Mammalia > Primates > Indriidae > Avahi > Avahi laniger. Next base: position 6,015 of record CAUYSK010057696.1, read on the forward strand.
AAAAATAATTTTAAAATACATTATATGTACACATGGTATAAAACTTACAAGATGCAATAGAGTATACTATGAAAGTAAATCTGACTGGCAGCCACTCAGTCCTCCCACTGTTAATCCCTGAGACAACCACAGTTACCAATTTCTTGTGTAACTTTTCAGATATATTTTATACCTATAGAAGCATACACATAGGGTGTGTGTGTGTGTGTGTGTGCTTTGCTTCAGAAATGTGTTCAGCAGGGGAATGAGATGATATGAATTGCTAAGCAATATCTTTTGAACTACAGGGTAGAGGATGAATTAGAGAAGAATAAAACTGGAAGCTAAGAAAAAGCTTACTTAGTAGTTTCAGTACTTGTATCTATGATAGCATAATATGGAGGGAATGTAGTAGATTAAAAAAAATACATAAGATCTAAAATTGTTTGCATTCTGGAACTGACCTGATGTCTGAAGATTAGGAAGGGACGCTCTCAAGGATAACGTCCTTCTTTTTTAACTAAACTACTGGGTGGGTTTATAATGTGGGGAACTGGAGGAATGCATTTGGGTTACAGAGAAGCAATGTTGTAGATATGTTAAATTTGATGTGCTTATAACATATCCAGATGGAAATGTCCCAGAGGCAGTGGGATATATGGGTCTAGAGCTCACTCAGCAGAGAGGACTGGGCTAGAGATCAAGACTTGGGAGTCATGGTACAGAGAATGTTAGACATGATGCTAGACAGCACCACCCAGGGAGAGGGTGCAGAATGAGCGGTAAAAATTAAAAGGAGCTCTGCGGAACTTGACTATTTAACAGGCAAATAAAGAAAGGAGACTGGGAAAGATTGCCCAGAGAGGTAGCAGCAAAACTAGAAGAGTATTGGATGAAGACATGTCAAAATAGTGGTCAGCCATGACATTTGAACATACCTTCTATATTTGGGGAAATCCTCATCTCCCTAAAACAGAAATCGTGACTCAAATTTCCAGTGCCCTTAGAAGCTAGTATATAGGCCTGGGACTTGTACTGCTAATCAAGGGCACTCATACAAAAATTCAATTCAGAAGAGAATTTCATGACTAAGTCAGGTTGTGAAATATAGCAAGCATGATGAAAAAAGTATTCAGCATTTAGGGCAGTAGCAGTGGCATCACTTCTGGAGTGCAGTCCTGGATGTCATCAGTGAAAAGTATGTAATATTTATGTGAGTTGTAGTGTTGACACCAAGAGGCAGAGGTAGTGGGATTTGTACCCAGATGTAATAGGTGTTACCTTGGCTGAATAGCATCTAAACCTGTCCTTCAGTCCTCCCACATCATTGTGAGCTACCTAACATCCTTCAACGTATTCCTTTTCCGCTCAAACTGTCAGAGTGGATTCTGTTGTTTGCAATTCAGAACCATGATCAATATATGGTAGTATCATGAAGACAAGGCAAATAAGCGTTGGAAGTAGGGAGTGATCAATAGAATTAATTGCTGCCTAGAGGTCAAGCAAGATACAGACTGAAAGGTGTCTAATTTAACAATAGAGAAGTTATTAGTGACCTTGGTGAGAGTAGTTTAGAGGGAACGTGGGATAAAAAGTCCAGACTGAAGTAGGTTAAAGAGAGTATTTGACACCAAGAAATGGAGACAGTGGCAAGGGCAACATATGTAACCTAAACATCTGTACCCCCATAATATACTGAAATAAAAAAAAAAAAGAAATGGAGACAGTGAAAATAAATCATGACATTAAAGAAATTGACCTATAAAGGGGAAGAGAAGCAATAGCATTAAAGCTAGAAGGGATTTAGAATTAAGGGAGATTAAACATATTTAAATGCCGCTGGGAAGGAGCAAATAGAGAGAAAAAACTTGAAAACTGAGTTCGAGGGATAATGGATGGAGCAATTGTCCCCTGAAGACAGGAGACATGAGATTCAGTACTCAGATGGACCCATTACTCCTAGAAGGAGGAAACCAGGGAGAAGGAAGAAAGGGCGGGGTTAAAGCATGTTGCCTTATGAAATGGGAGCAGGAGGATGAGGAAATGACCGTCCATTTCTGTTTTGTTCATAGAGAAGTTATCTGCTGGGAAAAAGAGAATGGATAGAGTCAAAGGTTTCAGGGAATGGTGAAGGTTTGAAATAATTTTTGTAGAAATGAGAGGAAACTGAGCTGGGATGCACAGTGAAATTATCAAGCAGAGTATAGGGCCCAGCTAGGGTTGGTAAGCATGAACAAACAGTTGTACGGATCTACCACCTGACATTTTTATAACACTTTTGCTTTTTACAGTGCATGTTCATATGCATTAGATGTTAATTCTCACAATAACTCTGTGACCGAGGGAGAACAATTATCCCCTTTTCACAGCCAAGGAACCCTGTGAAGTTGAGAAGCCCATTATAAGTTAGTGGTTGGCAAGTCTAGAGTAGAATCACTCATTATCCACTGTTCCTCCACAATCTGGTCCCTATCTTTGCAGTTTAATCTCCTGGATATAAACCTCTTGTTGTAAACAAACAAACAAACAAACAAAAACTCCAAAATATGTCTTGCTCTTTCCCCTTGCTTACTTTTTCCCTGCCAATCTAAATTGGATTCACATTTCAAGGCCCAGATGAAGTTCCAATTCCTACACAATATCTTCCTGAAGCTCTGTGGCCATGGGGATTCCATCTGTCTCTACTTCTGCACTTTTTGTCTGTGCTCATTCATGGCTAGTCAGTAGCTGTCCTGGCTGAATCCAACTTGCTCGAAGTTAAAGAACGGAAAGGCCCATTTGAATGACTGTCTTGTCATGTTGGATTGGAAAATTCATCAAGTTGAACAGCATTCTTTCTAAGAAGGCAGATTATTATTTTTAAATATTAAAAACTAATTTAACAAATATATATTTATTTTGCCAGAAAACAAGTATTTCAGTTATAACTATTAAAACTGCTACCCATTCAGAATTACTGGATTAAACATTACGTCAGTGCTTTCATGAAAGATGTGGAGTCACTCCAATTTCCAATTGCTTATTTATGCATAAATTGCTGAGTTAATTGTATTGCTGGAATTGACAATCTTAATCAATGTTTTATGCTGATTAGGAAGTAGGGCTTTATAACAATCCAGCATACACAAACATATTTGTTCTATGATTTCAGTTCCGTTTCTTCACTGTGACATTTGCACTTAAGGATATGAACAATTTAAAAACTGTACTTGGGAGTACATTCTGCCTATTAAAGAAAAATCACTTGAAACACACTGAAAATGGAATTAAAGCTGTTTTTGAATTTAAAGTACAGATGAAAATCTTACATATCATTAAAATTCCAGGGATCTATTTTTAAGATGCAATTTAGAACCATAATGTCCTTCCCCCTTCACCTACGCTTCACGTTCAGTAGAGGCAACACCAATTTCCTAACTGTGTTTTGTGTCAAAACACATGAGGTGCTTTTTGCTATGGAATGGTCATTGGCCCAAGCAAGCCAGGTCCTTCTCCATCACGTAACTCAAATCTCTCACTCTTCTCTGTCACATTCATTTAACTTGTATGTAACCTCTTCCCACGATATACAGTTATTGTTATCTCCTAAAACTTATTCCTATTTCTTTCTATTCATTATATTAATAGTGAAACTAATATTGACTCTAATATCTGTTGTTTTGACTACGTCACTTCATTTTTCTTCATAACTTAACATGTTAAGTGTTAAGTTAACATGTTTTCACAACAGATCCCAAATATAATGTCAGGACAATCTTATCAGAGTTCGATTTGTCTTATTTGTGCAATCCTTACATATTTCCAGCTATACTGTTTTCCTGCCAAGGAGCTTCCATCTCCTGTCTCCAAGTTTTTTCGGATGTCCTTGCTGTACATGATAATCTTATTTTATATTGGAGTTGGTTCTTCTTTTTGAAAGACAATGAATAAAGAGAGGAAGAAAATTGTTAAAGAAATGCTATTAATAATAGTTTTATTTCACTTCAAGCAAGCAATTGTTAATCGACTTCAGCACGTTTAACAAATATAACCAGAACATGTGACTTGGATTTCCTGGAAGGAAAGATAAACCTAGTATTTATAATTTAATGTCTATGTGTAGACCAGAAGCTAAACTTAATAGCATTGAAAAAGGCTTTTTCTATCAATTACATTTTTTAAAATTGTTAATCATGTGATGTCTTACATGTCATTTCAAATGGATTGCTTTCCAGAGAAGTAGTTTATTATTTTTAATAATTTGTGTTTCTCAAATGAAAAAGTGATAATGGCTGCATCGCATAAGACACCTGCAACTGATTCTTGTTTAAAACAAATTGCCTAATTCTAAGCAGACGTTTTCTCTCTAATATTAATAAACAACTACATGCATATGTAATTATTAAGTATTTTAACCTGCTATGTGTTTACAGAAAAATAACATGAATCCCCAAGTTTACATTTAAAGAGCTGCCATATAATTTGCAAAATGAGAACAAATTATATATACTGCATATCCACAAACTGGTTAGAATATTATTTAGATGAGAAAGGAATTTGGCATAAAGTAGTTTGGTTCCGGAAATAATCCATGGTAAATTAGTTACTAAAGTAGCTAAAGATCTCATTATAATTGGCTTCAAACATAAGACAATATCATCATACAAACTGTAAGAGTACTGTTGTCTCTAGTTTCTAGTAAATTAATGATACAGTATTTTAATTCCAAAAATAAAATCATGCTGCATGAATTAACTAATACACTGGCAGTAACAAATATATGTGAAAAATACAAATTTAATGACAAACTTTTCTGGAAGACATTTCATATACTTAATCTGATATAACCTATTCTTCCCCAACAACTTCATGAGACAAATTCTCCGCATTTAGGAGATGAGGAGACTGAGGCTGAGACATTAAGCAAGGTGCATACGTTTCCACAGTTAGTAAATAGCAGAGGTAAGAATTAAATCCAACTCTTCTTGTGCAATGTTCTTTCCATAACATCAGAACTGCCATTTATCAAAAATTTAGAGATTTCTATATGATCCGTATAAATCCTTTATATTCATTTATCTATTAAATACCAAAATTTCTTCTGACATATACTTTAAAAAGATAATTACAGGTAGCTACACATATAGACCTGCAAAATATGCATCCAGGTACTAGAATGAATATGTACAAGGAGTATGTATAAAATAAGTTATTTGTTCTGATTTACTTTTCAATATTGACACAATAGACTAGAAAAGGGTGAGAATTACAAATACTTGTTTAACATTGGCAGGCAGTAAATGCTGCTATCATACTACTACAAAGAAACGCAAAGGTAAGCAATCTGGTAAGAACAGTGCACCAACCAAAACTCAAAATCGTACCAGAAATTCCTAATGTTACAGACTATGGATACAAATTTCCCTGGCTGTTGACGAATATAAAAATCTTTCAGTGTCTTCTCAATTCCTTCTAAGTGTGCAGTTGGTGTTTCTATGGGTTCAGGAATGAGTCAACACATACATACTACCACTACCCACTGCTGTGCCCATGGGCATCTTCTGGACCTTTTCCATGTCCTCTGAGTCTCTGCCAAAGCTAGTATATATATATATATATATATATATATATATATATATATATATATATATATTCCTGTGTTCCTATTTTGTCCCTTTGAAAGGAGCTCCCACGTCCAAAGCTGCAAAACTCCTAAGATATCACATGGCATTTTGGTCTTTGCAAGCATATTCGGAATGTCTTAAAAATGAAAAAAAAAGTTCTACATAATTTTGTTTTGTTCTTTGGGACCTAGGCCCTACAGTAGTCTCGTTTCTGTATCAAATATAAGAGTTATTCCTCTTCTCTATCATCACACTATGTCTCCCCATCACAGAGTGTTGAAACCAACCCAAAGGGTCAGGCAGCCCATACATGCTCATACTTAAACCTCTTTTCACTCTTAGCATAAAACCAAAAACCCTCAACAGAATCAAATAATACAAACAGATATTTGGGGTCGGGTTCACACTCACATGTTCCTTTTCTTTACTTAGTTTAAACCAGTGAATCTCAACTGGGAGCAATTTTTCCCTCATGGGGAAATTTGGCAATGTCTGTAGACATTTTTGGTTAGCACAACTTGGAGTGTAAGTGGGCACACATGTGTTACTGGCATCTAGTGTGTAGAGCCCAGAGATGCTGCTAAGTATCCTACAATGTACAGAACAGCCCCCTAAAACGAAGAATAATCCAGTCAAAAATGTCAAAGGTGTGAGACTGAGAAACCCTGGTTTAAACAAAAATTAGTCTAATGCACAGAAATATATGTCCACAGATTGAATAATTCATCTTTCTAGAAAGGAGCATATTAACTAAAGACTCAAAATAATAATTTTTTGAAAATCCATCCTTAGAAAGACATCAATATAAAACTAGCCTAGGATAATCCTTTTCAAACTTTAATGTGCATAAGAATTACCTAGGAAGCTTGTAAAAATCTTGAGACCAAATCTTGACCTACTTAAGCAGAATTAAGGTTGTGTCCAGGAATGTGCATTTTTAACAAGCTCCTCAGGTGATTTTGATGCAGCTTGAGCCACATTCCAAGAAACAGTGTTAGGAAACCAAATTGTATACTGATGAGAATAAACTTAGAACATGAATGCTAAAATTCCTCTCCAGTTGAGCATATGGCTGAGAAGTATTGGATAGCTCCCAAATTACTAAGATGATAAATTAATAAACTCTATGCCCTAAACCAGCACTGTTCAAATTTTGTATGCATAGGCATCACCTGGAGATCTCGTTAACATGCACATTCTGATTCAGTAGGTCTGAGATAAAGTATAAGATTCTACACTTCTAACAAGCTCCCAGATGATGGTCCATATTGCTGGTCTTTGGACCACAACTTGAGTACTAAAGTATTAAAAAAAATTTTTTTTTTAAACTGCAAAAAGAGTATAAAAAGAGACTACTTATTCTAACGAAGCACAAAACCAGCAATCAAAATTCTCGTTTCCATCTACGTCTGGAAAATGAACATAGATTTTAAATGTTAGCTCAGCTAGAAAGTCAGCTCCATGAGAGCAGAGGTTTAGTAGGGTTTTGCTCATGCTATATGACTAGCATCCATTACATGCCTGACACATAGTATTTATTCAACAAATACCGTGAATAAATAAATGCTGAACAAAGATTCTCTATATTAAGTCTGATGATAGAAGCCAATTATAAGTAAAATTCTCAAGGAGAATCTGTAGATCCACTTCAGAAAAAGGAAAGTGCTTGTTCTTAAATTTATTTAACATATAGATATACCACTAATTGCTGACTGAATTTATTATTTCTTATCTATATAGCATCCAAAGAGATCGGGAACTTCAATAGACTTAAATATGCATATTTTGTAGATAAGTGCGCACTTGTGAGGAAAATCAGCTGACCATGAAAATCACACAACTATGGAGTGTTGTTTCAAAAGAAGAGTACAGGCATGCCTTGTTTTATTGCACTTCACTTTATTGTGCTTCATAGACATGTGTTTTTTACAAATTGAAGGTGTGTGGCAACCCTATGTCAAGCAAGTCTATTGGCACTGTTTTTCCAACAGCATGTGCTTATTTCATATCTCTATGTCATTTTAGTAATTCTTCCAATATTTCAATTTTCTTCACTTCCATTATATCTGTTATGGTGATCTGTACTCAGTGATCTCTGATGTTACTACTGTAATTCTTATGCAGTGCTATTAATTACACCCATATAAGACAGTGAATGTAATCGATAAATGTTCTGTATGTCCTGACTACCCCCACCCACCAGCCATTCCCTCATTTGTCTCCCTCTCCTAGGGCCTCCCTGTTCCCTAAGACACAGCAATATTGAAATTAGGCCAATTAATAACCCTATAATGGCCTCTAAGTATTCAAATGAAAGGAAGAGTTGCACTTCTCTCAGTTTAAATCAAAAGCTAGAAATGATTACACTTAGTGAGGAAGGCAGGTCAAAAGCCAAGACAGGCTGAAGGCTAGGCCTCTTGCACCAAACAGTTAGCCAAGTTGTGAACACAAAAGAAAAATTCTTGAAGGAATTTAAAAGTGCTACACATTATTCAGGGAACACATGAATAGTAAGAAAGTGAAACAGCCTTATTGTTGACATGGAGAAAGTTTTAATGGTCTGGAGAGAAGATCAGACCAGCAACAACACTCCCCTAAGCCAAAACTTAATTCAGAACAAGGCCCTGACTCTCTTCAATTCTGTGAATACTGAGAGAGGCGAGGAAGCTGTACAAGAAAAGTCTGAAGCTATCAGAGGTTGGTTCATGAGGTTTAAGGACAAAAGCCATCTTCGTAACGTAAACGTGCAAGGTGAAGCAGCAAGTGCTGCTGGAGACGCTGCAGCAAGTCATACAGAAGGTCTAGCTAAGATAACCGATGAAGGTGGCTACATAAAACAACAGAGTTTCAACGTGGAGAAAACAGCCTTCCACTGGAAGAAGGTGCCCTCTAGGATTTTCATAGCTAGAGAGGAGAAGGCAATGCCTGTCCTAAAAGCTCCAAAGGACAGGCTGACTCTCCTGTTAGAAACTAATGCAGCTGGTGACTTTAAGCTTAAGCCAATGCTCCTTTACCATTCTGAAAATCCTAGGGCCCTTGAGAATTATGCTAAATCTACTCTGCCTGTGCTCCAGAAATGGAACAACCAAGCCAGACAGCACATCTGTTTATAGCACTGTTTACTAGGTATTTTAAGCCTGCTGTTGAGACCCACTGGTCAGAATAAAAGATTCCTTTCAAAATATTACTGCTCATTGACAATGTACCTCATCACCCAAGACCTCTGATGGAGATGTAGAAGGAGATGAATGTTGTTTTCATGCCTGCTAAGATAACATGCATTCTGCAGCCCATGGATCAAGGAGTAATTTTTACTTTCAAGTCTTATTATTTGAGAAGTACATTTTGTAAGGCTACAGCTGCCATAGATTGTGATTCCTCTGATGCATCTGGCAAAGTCAAGTGGAAAAAAAGAAAAGAAAACCTTCTGGAAAGGATTCACCACTCTAAATGTCATTAAGAACATTTATGATTTGTGGGAGGAGGTCAAAATATCAACATTAACAGGAGCTTGGAAGAAGGTGATTCCAACCCTCATGGATGATTTTGAGGTGTTCAGTACTACAGTGGAGGAAGTAACTGCAGATGTGGTAGAAATAGCAAGAGAACTAGAGTTAGAAGTGGAGCCTAAGATGTGACTGAATTGCTGCAACCTGATGATTAAACTTTAAGAGATGAGGAGTTGCTTTTTATGGATGAGCAAAGAAAGTGGTTTCTTGAGATGGAATCCACTTCTGGTGAAGATGCTGTGAACATTGTTAAGATGGCAATAAAGGATTTAGAACATTACACAAACTTAGTTGATAAAGAAGCAGCAGGGTTTGAAAGATTTGACTCCAATTTTGAAAATAGTTCTACCATGGATAAGATGCTATCCATGCATGCTATAGGGAAATCTTTCATGAAAGGAAGAGTCAATGAATGCAACAAACTTCATCGTCTTCTTTTAAGAGACTGTGACAGCCACCCCAATCTTCAGCAACCACAACCCTATCAGTCAGCAGCCATCAACATCAAGGCAAGACTCTCCACCAGCAAAAAGATTACACCTTGTTGAAGGCTCAGATGATCATTAGTTTTTAGAAATAAAGTAATTTTTAATTAATATGTACATTTTTTTGGATTTTTTTTTATTTCAGCATATTATGGGGGTACAGATATTTAGGTTACGTATGTTGCCCTTGCCCCCTTTTCCCCCTCTAAGTCCCAGTTTCAAATATGTCCATCCTTCGGGCGATGCGCATTGCACTCTTTGTGTATATATGTACCCGTCCCCTCTCCCTCCTCCCCCCTCCCCCCCCACCCACCATCCAATAGCTGTTATTCGTATATGTGCACTTATATGTTGTTCAGTTAATACCAATTTGATGGTGTAGGGGCACCATTGTCCTTTTGGAGGGGACTGGTGCACGGGGTGTGGCACTCCGCTGCATCACAGGGCATTTAGCTTCCTTGGCCCTGGACACTAAGTTACAGCAGATCCCACTGACCATTATGACAACCAAAAATATGTACATTTTTTAGACATAATGCTATTGCACACTTAAGAGAGTACAGCAGAGTGTAAACATAACTTTTATATGCACTGAGATATCAAATAATTTTTGTGACTTGCTTTATTGCATTATTCAGTTTATTGTGGTAGTCTGGAACCAAACCACTATCTCTGAGGTATGTGTTTATATGGGTAGCACAGATTGCTTCTTCAACTTACTTTGCATGAGACATCATATCTAAGAAAAAAATTCAGAAAGTTTTCATCTTTATCAGGTGTGATTTTAAAATTTAAAAGTCCTCCTTTCATATCAGAGGAGACCCTTGCTTCAAATTAAAAAAATGCCCTTTTTCACTGATTTGAATATCTTAATGGTATTCAAGTTTACAAATGAATGAAAATTGCTTCTGAGTCAGAGAAAGCCGAAGTTAAATATAGCAGAGAATAAATGATGAATGAGCCCAGAAGAATGGCTGATGCAAATTCAAATTTAGCTGTGTCACTTGGTAGGGATTTTCAGAACTTCCACACCAAAATTCCTCAATTGAAGAAGGAATAATTCTCATGAAAAAAATAAATCCATTATTTCCTCAGCATTGTAAGCTGACATGATAACCACTACACCGTGGAACCACCGCTTTTATTTCCTCTGCATTGGAAACATGTTATATAGATGTTCTTTAAAGCTTAAAAATACATTAACATTTCCATATATCATATTAATCTGGAGAGCTATTTTATGTGGCAACTTTTTACTTGGTTGAATAGATATATAATCATATTTGGAAACATCCGAAATGCTTTTGTGTTCTCTCTCTCTCTCTCACTCTCCCCTCATCCACCCATTCTCTTTATTAATTTCTAACTGTGATGGTTAATTTTATGTGACAATTCAACTGGGCCAGAGAATAACCAAACATTTGGTCAAACGTTATCCTGGGTGTGTTTGTGAAGGTGTTTCTGGATGAGATTAACATTTGAATCTGTAGACTGAGTAAAGAAGGATTTCCCCCCTCATGTGGGTAGGCCTCATCTAATCAACTGAATATCCGAATAGAACAAAAAGGCTAGGTAAGAGAGAAACTTCACCTGTCTGACTGGTTGAGTTAGGACATCAATCTTCTCCCACTTCAGACTGGAACTTACACCATTGGCTTTCCAGGTTCTCGGGCCTTTGGACTCAAACTGAACCTATGTCATTGGCTCTCCTGGGGCTCCAGCTTGCCAACCCCAGATCTTGGGACATCTCGGCCTCCATAATCATGTGAGACAATTCCTTATAATAAGAAATCTCATACATGTACATATATATGTGTATATGTGGGAGGGAGGGGTGAGAGGGTGTATCCCATTGGTTCTGTTTCTTGGGAGAACCCTGAATAATACTGTATCTTCAGAATTTTTTTATTTAAGAAACTGTACCATAACACACCACAGAGAGTGCATCATTAACTATAGTTTTGAAAGCCACCGTGTCTGCTAGAATTCCTTAATTAATCCCACAGGGATCAGTTCTCTAGGTTATTTATCCCAGCTGTGTTAGTAGGCCGCCCATTAGCCCCAGTGGGTACTTGTGTGCTGCATTTGCAAACAGAGAATTGAGCTGATTCTATGTCTTTCCCTTCATACGTCTTAAAGCAACTCTGTGAGGCTATCACTCATTTCATTCTTAAAGGAATCCTTGAAGATTGCCCCTGTATCTCACAGTTAATGACATGCAAATACTGGTTATGTCAAGAATTCATCATTAAATGAATTAGTTGTGAGTTGGTAAGCAGCAGGGAAAGAAATAAGGGAAGAAAAAGAGAGAAGGAGGGAGGAAGAGAAGGAGGAAGAAGGGGAAAAGGGAAAGAGGATGGGGGAACGAAGGAAGGAAGAAAGGGTACAAGGAAGGAGGGAGGAAGGGAGAGATGGAGGATGATTACATGAACCCAGTATATTACAGTTTCTCTAATGCCAGTGAGCTGCTTTCTGGATGAAATAGAGAATTTGATTCCTTTGTAAGAACATTCAATTTTCAAAGCAGTTAGTTGTGTTGAAAATGTCTTTCTAAAGAAAAATCTATATACTAGTCTTGCTTGTAAAAAAATAGATTAGTTATCTATCTAATAAATAAATTGAAAGTGGTAAATAGTAAAAAAAAAAAACAGAATTCAAAGATAGATGACATGAATTTGAATACTGAGTTTACTGTTTGCTGTCTGCATAAGTGATTTTGGAGAAGTCATTTAAGTATTCTTCAGTATTCTCAACTGCAAAACAAGAGATTATAATAATGCCTGCATCATAGGATTACTGAATGAAATAAAATGATATATGTAAAAAGTATTTTAAATGTCTCCAAAGAACCATACGAATATTAGTAGTTGGTGTTGTTTTTATTACAGCCCTGTTGACAAACTACAGCAAGAAAGAAGAATACAGAATAGATTCGAATACAGCAATTACTTGTTTTCATTAAGAGTTTTGCTCACATTACTTTGTACATAGGCTAGAATTCTCTGAAATGCAAAACAAGAAACAAGGGAGAAGAGACATCATTAGCCAAAGAATAACATTAAAAAGACAGGAATGAGGTAGGAGGAGACAATGCTTTTTTTTTTTTAAATATGAAGGGTTGAATAAAAAAGAAAATAGATATTTGAACTGGATGATAAGTATAATAATTTATAGTTTATGTTTGACAATTTTCCATGTCTGTTCCATCAAAAGTGCTAAACAAATGTTTAACAAGATACCAATCTCCAGGTTTAACTGGCACTTATTAAGCACTTTCTACATGCCAGACTTTCATGTTGAAGTGAGTTGGTTTGCAAACTATAAATAGAATTAAATTCTTAGGTAAAAATTTAGAGCGTTCAGTAAAATCAATGGTGGAGATGGGAAAACTACTAGGACTTTAAATATATACGTCATATATTAGTGCATATATAACTTAACAAATTAGCAAATGTTATGAATGAATAAATTCCTTTTATTGCACTATTCAAAATAATTTTTAAAAGCCCAACACACCCATTTAAAACTGAATGCCTTTTTAGCTACAAAAATCAATATCACAATTAGACTTTCCTATGCACAATATAAACACAACTCAATAAATTCAGTGCTTATCTTGAATAATTTGGTAGTGATAAGGTAGCCTAAAGGTGCCCATCTGTTCAGTATATCTAAGCATTTCAAACCATCAATCATCAAATATTTCTGAAGTTCTACATTTCCTCTACTTTAGAAGTTTGGGAAAATTTAAGGAAAATAAACAGTCTATGACCACCAGACATTTATTGTTGGGAGAAATATATAGAGAGATATCTGAATTCCTTAATAAATAAATAGTATATCATAAAATACAGAAAGTCCTCACTTAATGTCAATAGATTCTTGGAAACTAAGCTTAAGCAGAAGGACATAGATGGAATGAAATCAGTCTTACCATAAGCTAACTGATATAAACAAGATTTAAGTTTCTATGGTATATTTCTGGTCACAGCAACATCATGAAACTTCTGAATAAAGACCAAAACACTACTAATATTAAACATTGAAATAAATGCAAGCTATACATAAATTTAAGAAAGAATAATAAAAACAACTAAGATAATCATTTACCCAATTATTCCAGTTGAGGGTCACAGGTGGCTGGAAACCTATCCTACCAGCTCAGTATGCAAGATGGAAACCATCCCTGGCCAGGATGCTATCCCATCACAGGGCACACTCACACATACCCCACACTCACACTGGAACCACACAGACACACCAGTTCATCTAATGTGTACATCCTGGGATGCTGGAGGAAACCAGAGTACTCAGAGAAAACACATGCAGACATAGGGAGAACGTGCAAACTCCTCACAGACAGTGGTCCCAGCAGGGAATTGACTTTTTTTTTTCTCATCAATGTTATAAGAAAAAGATGTTGAATGAAACGACATTATTTGAGGACCTGTTGTTTAATATAATTGGACAATTAGATATAAACTGGTATAGAATAAAGTGATAATACTTCAGTAAGATAAAATAAAAAGATTTGAGAAATTAAATCTATGCAATCCCTATCAAAGTACCATCATCATTCTTTACAGATCTAGAAAAAATAATTCTACACTTTGTATGGAACCAGAGAAGACCTCGTATAGCCACAGCAATCTTAAGCAAAAGGAACAAACTGGGAGGTATCAGTCTACTAGACTTCAAGCTTTACTACAAGGCTATAGTAACCAAAACTACATGGTACTGGCACAGGAACAAAGATACAGAACTTTGGAATAGGACTGAGAACAAAGAAATGAAATCATCCACATATTGTCATCTAATCTTTGACAAAGCAGACAAAAACATACACTAGGGAAAAGAATCTCTTTTCAATAAATGGTGCTGGGAAAACTGGATAACTACATGCAGAAGATTAAAACTGGAACCTCACCTCTCACCTGTTGCAAAAAATCTGTACCCCCATATTATGCTGAAATAAAAAAAAATCAATTCATGATGGATAACAGACTTAAACCTAAGGCATGAAACCTTAAGAATCCTAGAAGAAAATGTAGGGAAGACCCTTTCAGACATCAGCCTAGGCAAGGAATTTATGAAGAAGACCCCCGAAGCAATCACAGCGACAACAAAAATAATTAAATGGGACCTGATCAAATTAAAAAGCTTTTGCACAGCCAAGGAAACTATTATTAGAGTGAATAGACAGCCTACAGAATGGGAGAAAATATTTGCTCTCTACACATCCAATAAAGGACTGATAACAAGAATCTATCTAGAACTCAAAAAAATCAACAAGAAAAAATCAAACAACCCCATCAATAAATGGGCAAAGTACATGAACAGAAACTTTTCAAAAGAAGATAGAATAATGGCCAGCAAACATATAAAGAAATGCTCAACATCTCTAATCATTAGGGAAATGCAAATCGAAACCACAATGAGATATCACCTAACCCCAGTAAGATTGGCCTTTATCAAAAAATCCCAAAATAACAAATGCTGGCAAGGATGTGGAGAGATAGGAACACTCTTACACTGCTGGTGAGACTGCAAATTAGCGCAACCTCTGTGGAAAAGAATTCAGAGATACTTCAAAGAGCTGGCAACCGTTTTCTGGTTGCTTCGATGGCTATCTCTTTATTATCCACTTTCCAGGAAAAATTTGTCCACACATCTGGTCTACTCATCGCTGAAGGCACATACCGTTCTCAAACGATCTCTTCATTTTCACTGGGGACAGGAAACCTATTTCAGTTATTCATCTCTCTATTATTAAAAACTGTTTTACAACAACAGCCACCTATTCTCACAATTCTCTGTTCTCTGGGTTCAATGGAGATGTTCTTCTGCTCCACCTAGTGTTGGCTGTGGTCACTCATGTAGCTGCCTTCAGCTGGGAGCTCTGCTGAGGCTAGAATATTCAAGATGACTTTTTTAATGCATCTGGTACCTCAGCTGGGTGACGGGATTGACTGGGGATTGACTGTGCCTCTTTTTCTCCATGTGGTCTCTCACCATGTTGTGGTCTAGCCTGAGCTTCTTTACACAGATGAATGGCTTCCGAGAAAGTGAAAGTGGAAGCTCTTTAATACAAGGTATTTAAAGACCATAGCTCAGAAATCCCAATTAGGTGAAGTCCCATCACTTCGGTTGCTTTTGCTTAGCCAAAACAAGTTAGTAGTCTAGCCCAAGTTCAAGCGGGAGGGAGATAGATTTTACCTTTTGATGGAAGGAGTGGAGCACACATACAAGGACAGGGATAATTGTTGGTGGCCATCTTTGGAAATGATCTAACATCACACCTAATCACTTGCACTGGTGGCCAATATCTTGTTTCTCCTCTTCTCCTCATTACTTTGCCTGCCCTGGCCAGAGATTTTTCTTCCCATTTTCGTTGGGTCTTCAATCGACCAATGCCAATCCTCTCTAGATAATATTCCTTATTTATACATATTCCACAAGACATAGCAGGACTACTGGGTATAACAGCAGAGACAACTCTTATGGGACAGCATTGGTAGTACTCTCGGCAACTATTTCAATGGTGCCTTTTATGCTTAAAAGTCTCTTAAATCATTTAAAAACAAAAAGTTGCAGATATTTCAAGGTAATATCTATCTACCAACTCTCTGTGAGTACCTGGAAACATTGCTGTAGCTATTCAAATGTTCTTATCTTATAATTCTCTTCTCGTCATTTTATTAGAGGCACATATAATAGGAAGTTAGAGTTGGCTACTTGCAAAATTAGCTTCTTTTTCCTAGAATTTTATTGGGTGAGAAATGTAAGACATTTATGGTTGTGCTTCTAGAGCTTCCACTTGAAGCGGCTTGTTGGCCTTGTCCTTGGGGAGACCTGTCAAGAATTTCTGTCTCGTTATCACCCAGAGTTTCCCCCTGTGGAAAAGGACTATGGACCCTTAACAATTTACCCTTCTCTCTATCTCCTCTCCTCAGAGAGTACTTCTTGAATTAAAAACAAGTATGAGATCAGTCTTTGCGTGGAAGTGTTTCTTCCTCTTTTATTTCCCTCTCTTTTCATTATTTTTTGGTTCTATTAAAAGATTTTTCCCCTAGCACCCAGAGAACTTTGGGACAGTGTTTTAGAGATAAATTTAAAGGCTGCATTTTCTCTATCTTTAGTATGAAGCAAAATGAAATTATTTACTGTTTGCTCTTTTCTCAGCAGGGAAGTCATCATTTAGATGACTGAAAGCTATGTTCTCTCACCTCATTTTACAGATATCTCTAAACCTCTTTCTGCTTCTCTAAAGGAGCAGTTCAAGGAGGAAAGGAATTTGCACATTTAATTTGTCATGTTGTAACTATGAAATAGAACCATCTAAAGAACAAAGAAGTTTTTCATCCTCACATTACTATCATGTCATTCCATGTGACTTGCTTAACCAGAACAAAATGATTCGCATCCACTAGTTGGGGCAGATGGCTGGGAAAATTCAGTGTAATAGCAGAATAGAATGTTCAGAGGAAATGTTATCAGCTAAATAGCAGGCAAGCTATTGGATGGGGGGTCTGGCAAAAGTATTAGAGTGCTCCAAAAGACTAGCCTGACTTGGTGACAAAGAATGCTGGCACAAGTAATATTTGGAGCCCTAATCGTGGGCTCTTAGAGTTAGAGAAGTCTGTCATAGGTAGCAAGGGCTCTAGCCACTCCACAGAGGTTTTAGGGGGAGATTAAAGTTTTCCAAGCAGTCAATTAGCAGCTGCAAGCAGGACCTTAGTCCAAACAGAACTAAGATTAAAGACAGGGCTTTCAACTGGGAAGTATCTATTGTTTTTTGATTTTTTAATAATGGCCATTCTGATAGGGGTAAGGTGCTATCTCATTGTAGTTTTAGTTTGCATTTCCCTGATGGTTAGTGTTGTTGAGCATTTTTTCATATGTTTGTTGGCCATTTGTCTATCTTCTTTTGAAAAAAGAAGTGCATGTCTTTTGTGCACTTTTTGGTGGGGTTGTTTGTATTTTTCGTGCTGATTTGTTTGAGTTCTCTGTAGATTTGGGGTATCAGTCCTTTGTTGGATGTATAGTTTGTGAATATTTTCTCCCATTCTGTAGGTTGTCTATTCTGTTGATTATTTTCTTTGCTGTGCAAAAGCTTTTTAATTTAATTAAGTCCCACTTATTTATTTTTCTTGTTGCTGTATTTGCCTTTGGGGGTCTTAGTCACACATTCTTTGCCTAGGCTGATGTCTAGAAGAATTTTTCCTATATTTTCTTCTAGAATTCTTATGGCTTTATGGCTTACATTTAAGTCTTTTATCCATCTTGAATTAGTTTTGTATATGGCAAGAGATAGAGATTCTGTTTCATTCTTCTATATGTGGTTATATAATTTTCCCAGCACCATTTATTGAGTAGGGCTTCCTTTTCCCATTGTTGTTTGCTTGGTCGAAGATCAATGGTTGTAGGTAGATGGTTTTATTTCTAGGTTCTCTTTTCTGTTCTGTTGGTCTATGTCTCTACTTTTATACCAGTACCATGCTGCTTTGGTTACTATAGACTTCCAGTATAATTTGAAGTCAGGTAATGTGATGCTTCTAGATTTGTTCTTTTTGCTTAATATTGCTTTGGCTATTCGGGCTCTCTTTTGGTTCTAAATGAAGCTTAGGATTATTTTTTTTAGAACTGTGAAATATGACATTGGTGTTTTGATGGAGATGTGTTGAATCTGTAAATCACTTTGGGCAGTATGGGCATTTTAACAATGTTGCTTCTGCCAATTCATGAGCAAGGGATGTTTTTCTATTTGTTTGTGTCATCTACAATTTCTTTTATCAGTGTTTTATAGTTCTTCTTGCAGAGATTTTTCACCTCCTTTGTTAAATATAGTCCCAGGTATTTTATTCAGTTTATAGCTATTATAAATGGTATTGAGTTCTTGATTCGACTCTCAGCTTGACTGTTATTAGTACATAGAAATGCTATTGATTTGTGTACATTGATTTTGTAATCTGAGACTTTGCTGAACTCATTTATCAAGTTCTAGGTGGACTTCTTAAATAATAGCTTAAGTTTCGAAAAATGAATATCTCAGTGAACAAGGCAGAAGCTGCATAACTTTTTTTGACTCAATCTCAGAAGTTACCCAGTGTCATTTCTCCCGCGTGATATTGGTTACAAACAAGTCACAAACGTACGTAGTTTCAAGAGTAGGGTACATAGACTCTACCTCTTCATGGGAAGATTGTCAAGGAATCTGTAAGCATATTTTAAAGCTTTGTGTATTATTATCTTATTTTACAGATGAGATTAAATAAGTGGGCTGAACCCAAATTCAGTTGACTCCAAAGCCAAACCTCTCAATCTTAAGTTCTATTGCTTCCAAATATGCAAGGAAGTAAACATTAATCACAGAAGGGAGACCATTTGGGGATAAAAGATACAGTTCTTGAGCTGAGTTTGGGAAGAAGTGGTAAAACAAAAATTTTTAATGATAATAAAAAAATGAGTAGATCAATTTGTTTTGTTGTTATAAAATTAAGTTCCTAAAGATAATGGTTAACACGTTGACTTTCTTAAAATTAACCCAGGCTGGGAACTATGTTAGGTCAGAAATAAGGTCAATAAGAGTTATGGTCTGTATGGTTTGGAAAGAGGAGAGGGAGACAAGTCTTGAAGGTGGAGAGGGAAGGGCACAGCATGTCCAGGAACACACAGTACAAATTTACATTCGAGGAGGACGCAGTGGAGGTAGGCAGGGAGTGAAGGCCTGAAAGGTGAGTGATATTTTATGGAGGACTTTGAAGGCCATGCTTAGGAACTTGACCTTTATCTTTTAATAGTGTCATCTAAGATTTCTGAGCAGGGAAGTAATATGATTGAATCTTTGTTTAAGACAGATCATTATGTAAGTAATACAATTATGTAAATTATAGAAGTAATGTGATCTAATCTGTGTTTAAGACAGATAATTAATTTCAAGACGATAGATGGATTAGAGTGTGGTAAGACTGCAGGCAAAATAACTAGAGGATAATTATTAAGCATGATGTTGTTTTACTTCAGACATATTTTTCTCAAGAAACATTACTCTTTTGTCTTAGTTATACCCTCCTTCAAAGAAAAAAAGCTCTGACTCTCTCAACAGTATTCTCTAACTGAAGGACTTATTTATGTATTTATGTCTCTATTTATTCTATAAAAATTTTGATATGGTTTAAAGGCAATATACAATGTGAGAGTAATTTTTTTAAAAAAAGATCAAGGCCAGAGAAAATACAGGTTCAGTAGCAAGATAAAATGAGCTAGAAAATATTATGGAGCGATGCAAGGAATAGGGCCCTCTCAATTTACTAAATGGCTACAAGTTTGACCTTGAACATCCAGGAAGCCAAAGCAAAAAGGAAAACACAATCTCCTATAAAATTTAGTCCACCTGTGAGACAAAAACCGTGTAATTTCCTAAGGAGAAACTGAACGACTGACAGTCATGAATTTGAAGGTGGTTGTCACACATAAGTGAAACGAAATTAGTCGTTTCATTCTGGTTTTAGTGCTAGGAGGGCACATTTGTGCAGATTTTGATAAACTGAGAAAAATGGAGACAGTACTGTGCCCTCAAGCCTCATGAGGATGATGAGGTGAATGAGGTACAAAGGCTGGGATTAGAAAGAGAATAAATCTGTCACAGCAGGCCCTGGTCAGGGTAGAGGAAGAGGTCAAAACAGATAAGAAAGAGTCTTGCTTTCATTCTGTAATTTACAGAAAGACTATATATATATATATATATATATATATGCTATATGTATCACCAGTTTTTAAACATTTTAGTGGGTATTTCCTGTCTTTTATTATGTGCATATTTAATTTATAATGTCTGTGATATTAAAGGACCCATTGATTTAAATTTTTTTTTTTTTTTGGAGACAGAGTCTCACTCTGTTGCCCGAGCTAGAATGTCATGGTGTCAGCCTAGCTCACAGCAACCTCAAACTCCTGGGCTCAAGCAGTCCTTCTACCTCAGCCTCCTGAGTAGCTGGGACTACAGGCATGCACCACCATGCCCGGCTAATTTTTTTTTCTGTTTTTAGTTGTCCGGCTATTTTCTTTCTATTTTTAGTAGAGACGGGGTCTTGCTCTTGCTCAGGCTGGTCTTGAACTCCTGACCTCAAGCGATCCTCCCGCCTTGGCTTCCCAGAGTTCTAGGATTGTAGGCGTGAGCCACCACACCCGGCAGGACCCACTGATTTAACTCATTGACTTGTAACAAAGAGCCCTATTGATGATGGTGGCATCCTGGCTGAAGAATTTGGCATTATAGTAGAAATCATTCCAAGGTCCATGAAAAGAGTCAGAAAACCCTCAAAACCAAGCATTTTGCTACTGTTGTCTACATCCTATGAATCTGGCATCAATATTCATTCCTTGTCACTTTTGTCTTCCCTTTTTTCAATAAAGATCTTATTTTTGAAATGTAACTATTCAAGGCAAATGGCAGGGATAATTTTCAGGGAAACACACTCAAAACAAGACCATTGACAACCCTGTACTGAGCGATCATGACTGTGCAGCAGGAAGAGCTCTGAGTCTCTCGATGGATTTCTCCCAAATAATCAGCATACCCCAAAACCTCATTCACTCTTTCCTTTTGTAGTAAGAACAATTTGATGCCTCAATTTAAGGCTTGTATTAAAAGCTTAAGAATCTGAAATCCATAATTTGAAGTATACTTTATCCTTACCACCATTTTTCAAAGGCTTCAAAGCAATGCATTTTTCCCTCTAAACATCACCTTTTGGATACATAAAGTACTTTGGGTTTGAGGTAGGAGAATTCAATTCTATTTGCATTTCCAGGATTTTTAGCTACCGTGTGTAGGGAGCCAGGGTTAGTACTGAAGGAAGATGAGGTAACAAGATATAGTTCAGGAAATGCAACCACAACTCAAAAGTGGTACAAATGGCTATGGGTGGGGCAAGAGGGTGAGTTCTAGACAAGATTCCATCTGATTGGGTGGAGAGAATCAGGAAGAATTTTGTAGGTGTGCTGGGAAGTTTGATATGTGGAAACAGGAGTGACAACTTCAATAAAATAAAGGGATACTTGTCACAGTCAAAATGAATATCTAATATTTAGGAAACATCTTTAGATATGCTACAAATATAACACCTAGCCAAATCTTAGATGAATAGCAGAAGAAACGTTTCCTTAACAGAGTTATGGAAGCCAATAAACTCAATGTTTCTTTCGAGTTACCATCGGAAAGAAAACATCTTGTTTCTCCTCATTTCCTGGATGAAATGAGAACTCTGTCTGGTAAAGAACTAAGTTGAAGTCATTGTACCTGCACACCCAACTGCCCAGCAGCTAAAGAGAGGAATTTTTATTTAATAATTTTTAAATAGAGAGTTCTGTTCTAACGTGTTGAAATGCTGGATAGACCATTGCAACATGTCCCTTAGTGCCAATGTTCCTTTTTTTCTCCACTTCCAAAAGCTGGAGGAGCTTTTGGGTTTTTCTTGATTATCTGAAATTCAAGTTAAAAACCGGGCTAGGGATGACCTTACTTCTACTAAATTTTCAAGAGTTGATGAGCTCACAGTCCAAAATGATATGACTTTTTATTTGAGGTATGTCATCCAATTGAGGCAATTTCTAGTGGAAGCTTTACTGACTTTTTGAGAAATAGCTTGTAAAAAAACGCTTTAGCTCACAAATCTAAAGTAATGGAAGAATGACAGAGAAGAGACTATGGTGCACATAAAAATGATTAAAAACACTTACTGGTCTTCGTTCTAAGAGGTCATTGACTGACAGGACATTCATAATCTTAACATTCCAAAAGAAAGCTTAGCTTGAGAGCAACTGCTTCTGTATAAGATCGATCAGTTGGAATAATAGAGAAAACCCAAAGGAAAACCTGAAATCTTGAGCTGTAAGATAAACAAATCTGTACAAGTCCCCAGTCTGTGTTATTATTCCTTACTTGTTCAAAGAGAAACTGAAATAGTCTTAAGAATGCCATGTGGATGAGAAAAAAAGGGCTGGTTCTACTGTTCATTTCCTATACCACCTCTTTGAGTTCATGTGTTCTCATTTGTAAAACAGGAATTAGTAAATACTGTCGTAAATCTCATAAATCTCTCCTAGGATTTTTGTTGAAATAAAATAAGGTAATAGATGCAGGGGCATTAGGCAAAGTATATGCTAACAATAATAATTTTCATTTATGCTCAGAATGGTTAGTGTATACCAGACACAGGCTTTAAATATATTATCTTATGTAAGCACCCACAACAACCTGAAGGTAGGTATACTCACCCTTCTGCAGAGAAGGACACCGAGGTTAGAAAGGCTAAGAATTTGATCCTGGCAATAATAAATGATAAAGCTAGGATTCTCTGATTCAACAAGAGCTACATAATTATGCAAACATTTAGAACTGGAAGGATCTAATTGGTTATTTTTATTCAATCCTACCATTCAGCAGGTATGCCTCTTTATTATTTTTTATCTTCCTCCTTCATTTTAAATCATGCTTCCCCATGGTTGGTTCTTTTCTTAAGCACCGCTGAATTTATCTTTGCCGAAACACTCCTGTCCCTGACTGTTCATCCTGCCAACTTTTAAACATCTTTCTAGTGTCAACTCCACACCATTGTGGGGATGTGATATCAAATTTACCACTGTATTCCTGGCTTCAGCATGAATCTGGTTACTTAATAAATACATAAATATTTATTAAATGAGAGATTGAAGGAAAGGAACTAGACCCAGAGAAATGAATTGGGTGGACTGGACCAATGCCATGTGACAGAGTGGATCTCCAAACATCTAAATTCCCCGTTCTCTCTACTCTATCACCGGCCATTAAGTTTATTTCTTGTCCAACATAATGAATTTTTGAAGCTGAATACTTAATCATAATCCATGAATTAAAACCTCAGTGAATCCCTAAATTAGTCATACACTGTAAAAATAGAATGATATATTATTTTGGTTAAGAAAAAATCAGCTTAGAGAAACATTGAGATAACTAAAACAAGATTTGGGACCAATTAATAATATAAGAATGAAAAGTTAGAAGCAATATGCAGATATGAGAAAAAAGTCCCAGAGCTATTTCCTATTAAGTTTTACAGCATATGGAATAGTTTGTGTCAATCCAGTTTGAAGAATATAAAATTCTTTCTCCTACTTAAAAGGTTCAATTTCAGCTTCTTCCTGCCAGTGTGTGCAGCCACGTTAGAATAAATGAAAGATGAAAAAAATGCAAGAATAAAAATTACATACATAGAGGTTTTAATAAATGATGTTCAGGTGAACTTGTAATGCCAAGGCAGAAATTATAATTTTAAAATGAAAAACTATATTTCCATTTAGTAAGAAATGGGATGATTTCAAAAGTGATGTCACTATGCCACAGCACTGATACATGGTGTTATTCGTGTCAGTGGGCTAATCCATTTTCTCTTTTGCCTGTTAAGCAATCACTGTGCCACCTAGTGTTTATTAAAATTCATTGACAAATGATATACAACAAAATCAAAGGAAATATGTCACGCTTATAGTATGATTTATTCTTTCAACTTAGGACCCATTTTTAAATGGCTTGGTAACCTGGAAAGTTAATCTAACACACTCATTGTAGATGGACTGGTTGAGATAAATTTGAAATGAAAAAATAAAAGGAGGACCATGCATGTTTTTTAAACTCCTCCTGATGAAAAATTACAAGGATATACAAAAGTATAAAGAATAGTATTAATATAACAAACCCTAAGTCTAACCACTCACTTTTAACAATTATTATTATTAATTTTATTAATTTATTAATTATTATTAATATTAACTCAAGGCCAATTTTGGTCCATTTATACTCTTCTCTCTGACTAGATTATTTTGAGGCAAGCTCATTTTTTTTGTCAGAACAAGTCTTATGATATTCTTTGATCCAAACATATTTTAGTATGTATCTATAAAGAATAAGCATTCTTTGAAAATAAAACCAGAGCATCATTAAACCCAAAACCATTAACAGTAATTTCTTAATAATATCAGCTGCTTAATTAGTGTTCACATTTGTGTGATTATCTCATAATTATTTTCACAGTTGATTTGTTTGAATTAAGACCCAAATAAGGTCCATACATTGCCATTCGTTGATATGTCTCAAATTTCTTTTTATCTATAGATTTCTCATCTCTCCCCTTCTTTCTTTTCTCATTGTAACTTATTTCTTAAGGAGACTAGGATACTTACCTGTTGAGCTTCCCATATTTTGCAATGTTCTGATTACATCCCTGTAATATATGATTTCACATATTTCTTTTTCTTGCATTTCCCGTAAACTGGATGGCAAGAACTAGAGGCTTGATCATTCAGGTTTTATTTTTTGATGGGAATGCTTCCTTAGTGGTGGTATTTCCAGCAGGAGGCACATACCGTCTGGCTGGTGCTCTGTGATATCAGCAGTTATTAATAATCCATTATTTCATTAAGGTTCTCAAATAAAGTAATGTTCTAATTCTATTACTGTTACTTTTTTTTTATTAGCAAGAATACTCTCAAATTTTCGTCTCATCATTTATTGTCCCATGGTACAATTCAAACACGTGAGGCAAGATAACTGCTTGATTTCACTTTACTATCGTCAGTTTTCAAAATAATGAGTTGATGTGATAGCATCTTCCAAATCTGACCAATGAGATTTTTTAGTGTCATTATTGATACTAAAATACTATTAATGGATTAAAACATGTTTGACATATTTCAATAAATGGCATTTAATATTCGTTTGATGTTCAAATTGTCCCACCTTTGACCAGTTGAAGACTTTTTTTGGCTCTTTAAGTCCTTCTGACATGATGTCTTTGGCTTATTTTGTTATTGCAAAATATTTTAGGTTCATCTTTTATATTTCTTGCCTTAGCCCTGGAATTAGCCATTTTTCCAAGCAGCTCCGGTTTCTTTTAGTGGAAAACAGAACTAATATTCCACAACTTGGACGCTAGGGTGCTCATTGCTACTTGCGTTATTGTTTTTAAGCCCTTTTAAAGGACAGAACTATGATACATATGTTCAGATGTGTATATTTTTAAATTACATTATTAGTTTTTACATTTCCAGTTGGAATGTTAGCATTAGGGAATTTTAAATTATTTCTTTGATTTCATCTTTTCCTTCTCATGCCACAATCTTGATTCCTGTCGACATGCATAGAATTATTTATTTGATTTCTCCAATATAATATGTAACAGTTTCAGAATAACAATACCAATATTATTATGCAAATTTGAGATTTAAAATTTAAGTTTAAGATTTTCTCTTTGTTTTTAGGGAACGTGCCTAGGGCTGATTCATTAGATTACTATATTTTAAAGTCACTTGAAATAATTCCTCTTTTATGCTTATGCCACCAACTTGATGAACAATCATGTTTATTCATTTCATTTTGCTTCGATTTATATGGATTACCTTTTAAAAAAATTATGTTACCATTATTTATAGTTGTACTGTATCATATAACAACTATAGTCTATACTGTCACCCTTATACCCATCATGTAGTGCTAGTTCTACCTGCAAATATATATATCCAATGCTACCTCCCATCCCTATGCCAATTCCTCTTCAGTCATTTGGTTGTCTGAGTCATTTTATGGTAGAGTCCTCAGGAAGGACACGTGAGAACAGTACTCTCTGGGTTCTTGCATATTCCTAGCAGTTTATGTATGTTGTGTATGATTTTATACTTGAATGTTTGGCTGGATAAAAAAGTCTTTGCCTACATGTACCATTTGTAGCACATTATACATATGCTACTCCTTTCTCCTATGGCATTAAATGTTCCTGTTGAAAAGTCTGTCAATCTTATTTTCTTTCCCTAATGAGTGGCTTGGTCATTTGGTTTGATCTCTAAAGGGTTGGGGTTTTTCCTCCCCTTTCTTTAAGATCAATGGATTTACTAAAACATATCTCATTTTGACCACTATGAGTTGATTTTCCAAGGTACCTATTGAGGCTTTTAAATATGTAGATTTAGATATTCTTTATATCAGTAACATTTTCCTGAACGATAATTTCAGTTTGTATTCCCTCTCCGTGCTTTGGTTTCCTTCTTTGGGAACTCCTATCACACATATGCTAACATGTAAGTCATAATCTATTACTCTCTCTCCAGCCTTTTTTATCTTTTTCTTTATTTTTATTTCAATTTTTTATTTTCCTCTCATTCTATTTTCTATTTTTTTCTTATGATGTTAATTTGTTCTTACGCTCGTCCTACTTCATTTCGGAAATTATTTTTTCTTTTACTTCTAATTCTTTCTAAATTCTCTCAGCTCCCTTTTCAAACTTTTCTTTTGTCCAATCATCTCATTTTCTAATTCTGATTTGTGGCATTCTTCCATAGCTTCTGTCATTTTCTCAAAGATTCTAAGCTCTTTTGGAAATATTAGGCTAGATGTTTATTATCACATATATTATTATGACATCATTTCATTGTCTATAGAAATAGTGTTCTCTGTCCGTTATGGTATTTTTTTGTAAAATTACATCATGTGAGAATCAACTGCAATCACTGCTGTAGCTCATGGCTTTCCTGTGCTTGTAGAGGGAAGGATGCCTAGAATACCTTACCTACCGTCAGTGCTTTAGGGCTCCCTTTTCTGTTGTCACTGTGCTGTGTTCCGATCTATAGACTCAAGTGGGAACACACCACGTTCTGAGACATGTTCCCTTTGCTCTCCCTCCCACCTGGGTCTCACCCTTCTCTTTCTTACACTTTTCTATCCCTGTTCTGTCCCATTTGCATTCAATGCCTGGCAGTTTCTCCTCGGATGTGGGGATTTGTCCTGTGTTAGGAAAGCTGCCTTGAGTATTTGGGTGTGTCTAAGTAGTAACTGTTGTATCTTGGTCCTGAATTTTAGCTGTTAGAATAACAAAAAACTTCTTTATCATTTGAAATGTGTTTTGATCTGAGCAATCAGAGAGTTTACAGGAGATCAGGAGCCTTGCAAAGGCCAGTCCCAGTTTTGGCTGCTCTTATGGGACTGCCAGATGGACTGACAGTGGACTCTTCCCCCTGGGAGTGGGTGCCAGCCATGCTGAGAACAGACTCTTCCTTTTGGGAGTGGGTACCTGTTGGCAATTTGCTTTCTAGGCTGTTGTTGGAAGTCCCTTGTCTTTCTTCTTCTTCCCACTGCTGTTAGCACAGGCATCTCATTGCTGTTGGTGGTTTGACCCTTTCTTCTCATGGGAATATTTTATCACTTTGTTGTCAATGTTGTCCATGAGGTTTTTGCTTTGCTATATCAATTGTTCTATTTTTGTAGGGGGATAAGGGGAATTATTGCTGCTGCTGCTATCTTTTTGCCTGTGGGTAATTTTGGAGTAAATGTGGTGCTATAGACATTTTTAAGCACATAAAACCTAAGGTGAAATTATATTTGTTTTCTTGATAATGACATTGTCCTTTTATTCTCCCTTAAACAAATCAGATAATAAACGTGATGCTGTTTCAAAGTACAATGAAAATCACTGAACAGGATTTGGAAAATCTCAAAGATCTCAAGAGAGAATGCTGTTTTGTCTATGTTTGTCACATTATAAAAATAAATCATTCCAATTCCTTTCAAAATACATACTGAGAATTATGATCTTTTTTCTTATGACAAACCTCTTAGAAATTCAAGTTTGAAGAACGTATGAATAATAAGCCAAGAAACACAAACCGGATGAATTAAAAGGAAATGAACTTCTAGCCTTTCAAGATCAGCCTATTATTAGGCTGTTACTGTATAATGTGCAACTGCCAACATCTTACGTCACTTATTTTCTATTCAAAATGATTAATAACAACTTATGATTTCTTATCACATGGTATGACAATCAACTTATGTAATTGATTTCTGTCCTTTTTTTTTTAACTTTCTTTGTCTAAAATGGATCTGATTCTCTTTAGGGAGTAACTAGGTGCAATATGTAGCATAGAGAATCATTTCGGTTATCAACTTCTATTGTGTATACGGCTAGTTCTACTTTAATTAATATGCCCAATCTCCAGGAAATAACTCCATCCACCTCCCAGTTGCCCAGTCTGACTTCTCCTTCCACCTCCTTCAAATGAGCCATCGCACCCCAATGATTTCATCCATAAATGTCTCTAGAATGTTTCTACTTTTCTCTTATCCTCTCTGCTCCACCTTAGCCCTGGCTACCATCTCTCTTGCCTGTGCCATTGTAAATACATTTTCTTTCTCCTCCTGTAACATCTGTAAGTTTTGATTGTTCAAAGCACAAGTGTTACTTTGTCATTTCTCCACTTTGAACTCTTCAAAGTCGTCTCACTTCTCTGTGCATAGAGTCTAGAATTCTGTAGTTCAAGACCCACACATTTGCTATTTAACAGTTTAAACATCTCACCCTCTCTTGCACATAAATCTTTATTAAAGTGAAAAATAATTTTCATTTATGTCATTATTTTCTCTGTTCTAAGTGTTTTTAATGACTACGAAGCACTATTACCCTTTTGTGGAATTCTTCTCAAATCTCACCAATGCAGTCTGTTGATAAGACAAAACTGTGTTTACTGCTTACCACCATAAGGGAGAAGACTGCCTCCACGGAGTTGCCATAGGGTCCCCAGGGAGAAAGACAAGGCCAGATTTTATCGAGAATTTGAAGTTTGGCTTAAGATGGGGCTTTCAAAGCATGAGCTTGATTACTGTTGGTAAGGATCAGGTTTAACAGTTTAGGATCAGTGAAGACAGCAAAGCAAGAAATTTGAGACAAGGCGTTCAAGAATCTTACAAATCATAAACCAACTGTTGATGCTTCCTTGTGAAGAGCTGATGGGTCTTTCCAGAACTTCCAGTAACGAACAATCAAGTCATTTACCAGGACAAGAGAACCCTGGTACTCTTAGTAAAGTTATGCTAATAAAGCCATAAGACAAAGGAATAGTTAAGTCACATTAAGGTAGACACTGATTATATAAATTGAAATACATAGCAAAACCAGAATGAAGATACCTTCCTGTGACTCCTATAAATCATAATGTGGACAAATCTTGCAGTTTTGGAAAAGTTGGGGTTGGAAACTATACGAAATGTCATGATCAGAAATGATTGTCAGTTGCAAATTTGTTTTCTCTGTTTTGTGTTCTGAAATTTCAGAGGTGTCTTGACATCCATTCTTTTTGTCATCTGGCTCCACTGTCAGGACAAAAATTGTGTTTCTGACCCATCTTAAATCCATACAGATAGATTATATGAAAATATATCGTTCTATTTGCCTAAATTGGCTGTTTCAAGTAGGGGGTATGCTAGGCCAAAATGTTTGTTCTTTGGAACTTTGCAATTTGGCATTTGATCACGAGGTCTTCACTCTTTCCTTTTTTTTTTTTTTTTTGCTTTTCACACCCGGACTCCAATTTTACACACTGCTTCATGTAGATGTGGTCTTTTTATGATGGTGGCAGTGGTTAGAAAGGGGTGAGGAGGTGGAATGGAAAAGTGTTGTCTGGCAAGTTCCCCAAAATACTTTTAAAAACTCTCTGGCCAACTTGGAGACATGGACCATCATTCGTGTGTGGCAGACTGGGCCATCCATCCTCTCGGATGCATCTCAGCTGCAGCACAGCTGTCAGGCCAAGGAAGTTATAGATCTTCCTGCATGTTAACATTCACACTTAATTAATACTCATAGGTAAAGCTGTCTTTAAAGGGAGATGATGCGATAGAATAAAGTTTGAGAAGCAGATAATAAAGGCGGTGTGTGAAAGTAGTATTTCTGGATCAATTTGGTTTGATTGCTAACAATAGGATCATCTGTTGATATTTCTCATGGTTTTTGCTTTTTAGAAGGGCTCTTCTGTGGTTCTGATTTGGGATTTTCTAATGCTTGTTTTAAAAGACTAGACACCTCTTACTTTTTCTTTGGAAAAGGTAAGAGAACAAACTTAGGCCTATCAAATTTCTCATGCAAGATTTTAGAACTTTTACTCCCTTTTCTGACATCCATCAGTTTAATGGAAGCCCTAGACAGCGTCTTTTGGGCATTGGGCTATGACAATGCCCAGAGGCTGTGATTTCTAAATGGTCCTTGAGCTCAATCAAAGTCAGGTTGACTCAGCAGCACTGAGCTATGCAGGCATTAATAATCCTTTGACTATTTCACCCTGCACTTTTACATGTTAAAAGTCAATTTCAATGATGACCTTCGCTGAAGTCCCTAAGGCAATCTCAATTTAGATAATGAAAAACCCAAGGAGATATCGGAAAAAAAAAACACAGTACATCCACAATAGTCTTATTTTGGTTGTATTTAATGTGTGATATGCTTCTGAGATTCACTGTGGATGATGGGAAAGAAAGCTTTATTTAACTTCTTACTTACCTGCATACTGATCTTTAGAATCAGTCAAGGGGACACCTGATTAGATGGCACTCTGAGGCCATGGACTGCTATGGGTCCGTGGCCTGTTAGGGACCAGCTGCACAGCAAGAGGTGAATGGTGGGTGTCGATGAAGGGAAGCTTCATCTGTATTTACAGCCACTCCCCCCATCACTCATCATCCCCCTCCCCTCCCCGGCCCCAGTCCGTGGAAAAATTGTCTTCCTTGAAATCAGTCCCTGGTGCCCAAAAGACTGGGGACCACTGCTCTAGGGGATCCCTAAATGTTACTCTTCTGCAGGTCATGTCTTCCCCCAGAGATGATCTCATAAGATTTGAGTAACTTGTAGCCAGAGTACCATGAGAATAAAGTGGCCCAGCAACATCTCACCTGGATGAATTTATTTTCTTCTTCAGGCTCTAGTGAAGGTACCTTCCCTCCCTTCCAGGCCTAAAAGCCTCACCGTTAGCATGTCAATATCACCACAAGGCTGCTTAAACAATTCCTCTACCTGATTTTGGCTTCCTGTTAGCATGGTGAGCCAGGATAGGTTGCTTTCTCTCCCAAATTAACCTTGGAGATTCTACATGTGAGAAAAAAAAGCATGAATCTGTGAAACTGACATAAAAATGGCGTGAACCTCTTGGGGAACATGAATGGCTGGTGAACTCCTGTTTGTTTGGGAGGATGAGATGGAGGACAGGCTGGAGAGATGGGGACAGAGAAGGACACGGTGGGCACAGTGAGAGCACAGGTTGGAGAGGAGCTTTTATGTTCTCCTATTGCTTCTTTTTTCCGAGGCCTTGGGTTAACTGTTGCTAGATCCTTCACTGCAGAAATCAGCTGTTATAGCCCAGGTCTGTGGTGCTGGGGACTTTGGGGCTAATATCAGGGCAGAGTAAGAGCCTTACAAGAGTGAGGAGTTTATAAAAATACATGAGGAAATGACCAGCCACACTCTGGCATTCTCTTCACTTCTGTCCCTGTAAAGCCCTAGAACCATTAGGAACACTACCTACTTACAATGCCTATTCTTTTGAAGAGTTTAAAGTTGAATCCCTGACCAGAACAGGTGCTCATAAAGTGTCAAGCATGATGTATACATTAAAAAACAACAACAACAACAACAAAACCAACAAAACCCCACACCCCTAGATGCTGTGGTAACATTTAAGAATATCAAAGACAAAGAGCAAATTACTAAGGTTTCTAGAGATAAACAGATCGCTTTCAAAAAAACCCCCACAAATCAAACTTTTCCATAGCTTCACTGTATACTAGAAAACAATGGCTGAGTATTTTAAAAGTATGGAATAGAAATGAACTTCGAGGCAAGATTTTTACATCTAGCTATACTGGCATTTAAGCATGGGGGTATAAATAAAACTCCAAGTGCTTCCTCCAAGGTGTTGTTTGTACAACAGCAGTGTGGGGTCAATGGGGGCAGTTTCATGGTTTGGGGGGCCTAGGCTCCTTCTTAACAGTTGTTGGTATATCTTCCTTGGATGCTGGCCTATCTTATGATCCATGGTGCCTACTCCAGATGTCATCATTCTATCCACATTTTAGCCACCAGAAATGAGAAATGGGAAGTCATGCCCTTTTCTTTTTATCATTTTTTTTTTTTTGAGACAGTGTCTCATTATGTCATCTGGACTACAGTGGCATCATCATAGCTCACTGCAACATCCAACTCCTGGGCTCAAGTGATCCTCCTGCATCAGCCTCCCGAGCAGCTGGGACTACAGGTGTCTGCCCCCAAGCCCAGCTAATTTTTCTATTTTTTGTAGAGACTGGCTTTTGTTCTTGCTCAGGCTGGTCTTGAACTCCTGGCCTCAAGCAATCCTCCTGCCTTGGCCTCCTAAAGTGCTAGAATTACAGGACTAAGCTACCATGCACAGCCTCTTTCCTTTTTTAAAGTTACAACCAAAAGATGAACACATCACTTCTCCTAATATCCCATTGACCAGAACTTAGTCATGAGGCTATATACAGTTGCAAGAGAGGGTGGTAAAGGTAGTCTTCATTCTGGATGGGTGTCAGTCCAGATAAAATTCAGAGGTTCTGTAACAAAACAAAAAAGTGAAATAAGAAGGGATATTTTTGCCACCACTGTATACCCCAAACTGAAAATATTCCCTTTAAGATGGAGGAAAAGACAAGAATGTTCATTAGCACCACTACTGCTTAACATAATTCTAGAGAATGCTATAAGAAAAGAAAAATAAATGGTATATAATGTGTGATTAAGAAAAAGATGGAACTTTCCTTCACACCATATCAGGCAGAAAAGGAAAGTAAAAGAAAAAGATGGAACTGTTATTGTTGTAGATGATATAATTCATCTAGAAGAAAACCCCAACAGAATCAATACACAAGCTACTAGAACAATTAAGCGAGTTTATCAAGGTTGCTGGATACATGATCAACTTACAAAAATTCATGATTTTTTAAATAATTATATTAATAGTCCAGAAAATACAATAACAAGATGTGATTCACAACTCCAATAAAAACTAAAGATAGGCCGGGCGCGGTGGCTCATGCCTGTAATCCTAGCTCTCTGGGAGGCCGAGGCGGGCGGATTGTTTGAGCTCAGGAGTTCGAAACCAGCCTGAGCAAGAGCGAGATCCCGTCTCTACTAAAA